>NIPM01000071.1:415974-487702 GCA_002738285.1 Holacanthella duospinosa | reverse complement strand
TTTTTTTGGAAAAAATGACATAACTCAGCGAAAAAATTTTTTTTCGAAATTTCCTTTTACGGGGTAATGTAGCATTAGGAAATGCACTATTTGAAATAATTGAACCGAATATCCGAGCGAAAAAAATGAGGTATGCTTTTCTGCATACCATCCTTTAAAATTTATGAATTACTGTTAATTAGAAAAATTAGTTATTAGTACAAATTAGTGCATTAGGTTTCCACTTTTAATTCGGTTTTTTACTGATTTNTAATTAGAAAAATTAGTTATTAGTACAAATTAGTGCATTAGGTTTCCACTTTTAATTCGGTTTTTTACTGATTTTGTTATTGTCATGGGCGGATGGCTTGCTGGTAGATTTAGGCTGCAGTTGTTGATTGTAACTTTCCCATTGTAACTTACATTATTAGGTTTAATTGGGTGTAGTTAGATCAATTTTGTATGTTATGAGATGTTACAATGAACAGCCGCTGCTTAATTCGAGCCCGATTTGCCCATAACTGATGGTAGAGTATGTGAACCAGTGTATCCCTGGATCATTGTTAATGGAACCCTTTGTTATGTACATTGTACATATTATAATTCGATGTAATCCAATATTCATGGATTTTTGTATTTATAATATATTTATGTAAATTTTAGGTAATTCAAGACTTGAAGGGCTCATGTGACAGTGGGACTTGGAGTTTTCAAACACCACCGAGTAGTCCCAGTTCGTTGGGTTCACGTAAATCGAGCATGTGCAGTATTTCTTCAGCCAACAGTTCATCTAGTGGATCTACACATTCACCAACTCATAATGTACATAATCGTACAATTTTACATCAGGTAGGATGTCATTTTGGTTTTGGTTCTGGTTCTGGTTCTGGTTCTGGTTCTGGTTCTGGTTCTGTCTTGAGTTGAGTTTTTTATTTTTTATTTTAGAGGCAATGCGTATGCGCAGAAGTGGTTAATTTCCTGTAAAGAGTGAACTGTTTTGTAAATTTAACGTGGCAGTTCAATTAGGATTTTTAATTAAGGGAAGAGGTTTTTTTTAATAATAATGTCCCGAATTTGCGTGTTTTACAGTTATAGAAATCTCAAGGGATTCGTATTATTAATGATCCTTGCCTTTTCTTGAGTGTGAAGGAAACAATGGAGTATGAATTTATATATAAGAAAGTAAGAATAAAATTTTCTTTTGTCTCTTATTTTAAATTATGCAAAAATTAAAGTAAGAGACAAAAAGTCTTTACAATTTCTCCCTTGCCATCACTTCCCCAAAATTCTTGTTCCTTATTTATAAAAAAATTTTTTTTTTGTTTTTTCATGAATGATTCCGTTTTAGTACTAAAAGTGAAAAGTCCATGTTGGGAATTTGAGAATTTTACGTAGTGAAGGCGTTGGTTAGTTGTTAATAAGTTATAGCGGAAATATCCTTGTAGATTTTGAAGAGTATCAAATTGAAACAACAATCCGTTTGTTTCTCATTGTAGAGAGATGATAAATTTGATACACTTTGAACTATGTAAAATAATATTTGAAATATAAAAGCTAACAAGGATTTTGAGTCATGACTTTAAGTTAAATCTTTGATTTGTAACATGGGAATTCTTTGTGTGAATTTTTCATGCTTGAAAATTTGGTACGCCGACATGAATAATTTTTTTGATCTGTTCAATCTGTTCCTTACATTTTGAGTTTCTTGAGGGTTAAGCATGTTTTTTTTTCTTCTTTAAATGTTATGTTATTACAGAATTCATTATTGTTTATTCTGACTCATGACAGATTTCTTTTTATGATAATTCTAATCGTTTTTATCTTTATATTATTTATTTATTTATTTAATTTTTAATTTTTAAATGTTTGATTTATATTATATTTGAGTTTATTTATTTTATTTTTTATTTTTTGGTTGACTTATTAGCCGATGACGACATACAGTCATATTCATCATCATCATCCACCTCATCCTCCTGGTCCATTACGATACTCCAGTGTTTCTTCCGGTGATTCTGGATTTATGTCACAAGATCCGATTTATCCTCGCACGTCAACACCCTATTATGACCATCTCCGGAAGGTACTTGTATTTTTTTGTTTCGTTTTTTTTCAGTTTTTTTTTTAGTTTTTTTTTTTTTTTTAATAATCTTTGTAGGTTGTTTCTATTATTTAGTTTTATTGTTATTATTATTTACTACTATTATTATTATTATCTTCCCCTGACAATTCCAATTGCAACTACTTGAGTTTAAGCTTAGGAAATCCTGGGAAATTGTTTCAATAAGCTTAAGTGGTAAGTGTCACTTCTGACTTGATGATGACTTGCGCTGTTAAATCGGTATCGTATCTTTAACGGTTGAACTTTCTCAAGTTTTTAAATCCATTATCATTGGTGGTAATTTGAAAATATAAAGATAAAGAAGAGGGGAGGTTAACTTTGATTTCCGTTCGTGTCAATCATGCACACTTGCTAGAAACGGAAGTACCCGAAGATGATGGGAAAGCGTATGGTTTGGTTTTTTTTTTGTATTTTTTGTATTTTTAAATTTGTCTGAAACCAAAATTGTATATTTTTTCTTGTTATTTACTATGTCGCAAGTTTCTCTTTCTTAATCTTGAATTTTGTGTTGAAATTATGAAATTCAATCTAAAGAAAGAAAAGAAAACTGAGAAAAATAATACCCTGGAGGTTAAGCTTAAGGGTATGTCTGTATATTTTTTTTTTTTTCGATGAAATTTAAGATATTGAAGAGTATCATCTTTCATTATGTAAGAACGAACTGTACAAAAACTGATGGTAGATAGATATAATGCAAAAATGAAAATAGTGTCTTTAGGAACTTTTTATTTATTTTTTTTCAGTTGAGTTTATAACCTTGTTGTTATTGCTCTATTTCACAATCAAATTGAAATAGACTGAATTGTTGTTAANTCGATGAAATTTAAGATATTGAAGAGTATCATATTTCATTATGTAAGAACGAACTGTACAAAAACTGATGGTAGATATAATGCAAAAATGAAAATAGTGTCTTTAGGAACTTTTTATTTATTTTTTTTCAGTTGAGTTTATAACCTTGTTGTTATTGCTCTATTTCACAATCAAATTGAAATAGACTGAATTGTTGTTAAGGTTTAGAAATAAAGAAATTCAGCAGTAACAGTATAGTAGTATTAAAAAGTCCTTGGGTTTGGGTTATTATGTAGCTAGCGGTAGAAACTGAGAATTGGAAGATGCGTAGATTTTGTCTTCATGGTGTATGTTTTTATTATGTAAAGAGTACATTTGTCTACATAGAGTTTTTTTTTATGCTAAAGTTGAAAGTAACCGAGAGAAAGTTTTAAGTGTTGCTCTTCCGTTTGCGTTTGGTCTTGTTTTTATTTAAATATTTTTTTTTTCTTTTTCTTTTTTAGGCTGGTGAGAATCAATCGGAAGGAAGCAACACGAGTTCAACTGCGAGCAGTAATTCAAGTACACCATCTTCCCCCTATCCCCCTGGCTCAATTCCACCGACGACAACTGCCACATGGCCAAATTTACAAGATTCTATACAGTTTGAGAGAGCTGCTTGTGCTATTATGAATGAACGTCCTCATACTATTTCTTCGGGTAAGACGAAAAAAAAAAAATCATTTGGCCATCTACGATTACAAAATTTCTTCCAGTAGTAGTATGTTATATAAGTCACTGTAAGAAGATATAAGATTTCCATTCCTTATGGTCTAGTTAAGTAACATTGAAGAGGCTTATGTTCTGTTTGTGTTCTATTGGAGTTGTTTTTTAGAACGCCATGTGGAGAAGATGCTTTTATCTTTTTTTTTCAAGTCTGAATAGGATAAAAGAAGAAAAAAGTAGGACGAAGACATTTATTCCGGATGTTAAGAAAGGATATATTCTTTTGGCCATAAGCTCTTAGTCATGGATGAAAACACTATTCATATTTTGTTATGATTTTTTTTCTTTTTACCATGACTAGAGTATTAGTATTTAGTATTAGTATTAGTATTAGTATTAGTAGAGTGGAGAGTGGAGATCTGGGATTTTGAAAATATAAATCTGCAAAGTAAGTCGTTGTGTCATCATTGATTTCGTAACAATCTATGACACTGATGGATCCCGATGATATGGATAGACGATAGAGACAGTAGTGACAATGAAATAATTTCAATAATGATACTGAGAAATATTATTGATTCATCCTGGTCCAAACTCCAAAAACATTTCAATTTTCAGAATTCCCTGCTGATTCAACAACATAATGACATTGGTTTATAAAATTTTTTAAGAATAATGTAGGGCATATGTATTATTGACAATGATATTCAAAAATTTGAAGTGATAGTTGATAGTTTTGGTTTAGGATGACATTGTTGTACAAGGAGTAATGTCAACTGTCAGACATAGTTGATTACATGTAATACTTAAAGTGTATAGTGTATAGTGATGTAGAAATTTTTTTGAATGATGAATGATGGTTATGTTTTATGTTTGGTTATAAAGCTAGTTTTCATAATGTATAACATGAGACAAAGTTTTGAATAATAATATAGGAAGTTCCCTTGGATTCTGAAATATGATGAGTTTTAGTTTAGTTCCCGAAAATAGTGAGAATCAATTGAAATCAGTTAACTTTTGAACTCTTTTGTAGACCATATTATCCATATTCTTATCTCTATTGTTATGGTTGAGTTATGGAATTGTTACTAATGGCTAAGGTTGTTAGAGAATGATAGAGTACCTGATACTAGCACTGGCACTGGCACTGGCACTGGTATTGACATTGACATTGAAAGACATTATCCATAAAGTTTATCCAATGTTTTTTTTTTCTTCTTCTTCTTCTTCTATAGCTGAATTTGAAACAGGAAGAAAGGAATAAGAAGAGGTGACATATGGTTCGTTGAAATTCAAACTATGTTTGAATTTTATAATATAATTTGACAAGAGAATTGTAACTGTCAATTGGAATGGATATATAGGGAATTGTTCTCTTGTAGAATTGAATTTTGAATAAGACATGAATAAGAATTGAATTGTAGTAATTTTAAGATGAAGATAATATGTCTATTTTTAATAGTTGCCAATTTTAGTGACATGTTGTGAATTTAAAAATTGGCATCAAGGGAAAATGGGCTAAGAGTCATTGAACAAAGTTTTATTTGGTCGTTTGGTGAATTGGGGAATTGGAATGGTTTTTATTTATTTTTTTTTATTTTTTTTTGAACTCACCTGGAGTTCATTTCGTGTGTCTTGTTTTTCGTGACAGGGAACAAGATCATCTGTAAGAGGATGACAGAAAAAAAAAAAAAGTAGAGACAAAGGAGCAATGGACTGAACAGGATTTATTGATCATGAAGTTAAGTTATAGAACGTTTCGGATCTTGTTTGTGTTATTGAAGTCTTAAGTCCTGTCGCTTGAGTGGCGGCTGAGCGAGTAGCGAACGAGGCATTAGGGACGGCTAGAGTAAACTTTTCAAAGAGTGGTCCTACCCACGTTGTTTTATTTGTAAATTGGTGAAAATAAGTTTTTTTTTTTTTGAGTTGTTCCCATAGTGCTTGTCATTGGTTGAATAGTTTTTGAAAGGATTAAAATTGAGTGCTCCATTTTGTTTGATGTGGTGCTGGAGTGGTAATGGGAAATTGAAATAAAGTTAATTTTCTTAATTTTTGTTGATTTAGCTTACGAACGAGGTCATCAACGTCCACCATTGACAGTGTATACTTTCCAACCACCGCCATCTGACGGAACGTCACATCCTATTAGCCCTTCTACGCCTGTTCTAACACCCATTATTGAACCACAAGGTCAAATCCAAGGTATTGTTAAAGTAGATTTAATTAAACTATTTCAAAAGTTGATATATAAAAAAAGTATGAGAATTTGTAATTATTTTATTTTTTTTCTTTTTTTTTTCAGGACTTGTGTATCAGAGTGCTTCAGAAATCTATGGTATTCTACGAGGGAAGAATGAGAGTAAGCCACCAGTGCCGAAACGATGTTCATCTCTTGAGCGCCCTCCACCATTGAATAATTCAGGAAGTGAATCCTCAATGCTCCCACCCCCTCCACGAAATAAGACTGGAAAAGTCTCTAAGGAACAACGAAAGGATTCAACTAGTAGCCTCAAGCCTATCCCAACCCTTCCAGACTTCAATCAGGCATCTGCTGATATGAGTAAGAATCTGTCTCCAATCCACCAAATCCAATTTGTTTTATGTATGGAAATGTTATATGGAAGACGAGAGTCTGGCCCCTAATGCATCCCATTTAGATTTTACGGTTGATTTACATGACAATCTCTCTCTCCAAGGTGGGAATTTAAAACGAGATTTCTCATTTAGTTAGTGTACTTATCTGGTTCATCTCTTTCGTTTCTTAGAAATTGAGACTGCGTAGTAGTGTTTACTCTTTAAACTGTGTATGTGTCCGTAGGAAGTAAACAAGATCGGGGAAAAAATATATATATATATTTTTTTTGTCAATTTGGTATCACTTCTTTTCTTCATCATTAGGAACTTTTTAGAATTTTGAATGAACTGTAATCTGCCTGAGAGTGTAGTAAAAATGATGGTGAATGAGTTGTTACTTTTGGTTGAGTTGAAGATATAACTATAAAATTCATAATATATAGTAATGATTTTGATGGAATAGTTTATCGACAGTGTATTATGCAACTTTAGATTGAAAAAGTTGAGGTTGAGGTCACTAGGAGTAACGGTGATAGGATTTTTTTTTTCTTTTTTTTTTTTTTTTTCTTGATTGATAAATTTACCGAACTTTACATAGAAGTTCTTCCAGTTTGAAGTTGGATGGATAGGGCGGTTTGTGCTTTTAGAACATTGTGCTGAATTTTTTTTTTTTTTTTTTTGTAATTTGTCCTTTGACGTGGTTGTAAATTGGTTAGTAGCGGAATGTGAATTTTAGATTGATTGGGTCCTTTGGTGTTGATTATCATTATTGACGTAAGCAGGGAATAGGGAATTGAATGAGACCTTGACAAGTGAAATGTACGTAAGGAGCGCGAGCTTGAGTTACTATCTAGAATCTAGAAGTAGGAGTATAACTACAGGAGAGGTGTTTTTCCAAAAATAGTAAGCGCTTGAGAAGCTGTCGCAAACTAATCGATTAATTCTCTATTGAAGAGACACCACACTGCTACTGGAACTCTTCTCCACAGTACAGTCGATTGACTTCAGTCAGAGAGAGAGAGATAGAAAAAAAAGAAGTTGAGGCGTAAAAGCTATTATTGGGATCCTTTTATAACTAATGGAGAGATATTGTCAAATAAAAAGATAGGGTGCATCTACTCTGGGTACTTGCCAAAAACTTCAGTTATTTGATTTTATGGATGATGGATAAGGAAAAGAAAATTTAGGAGCCATTTGGCAATATTTTGATCACTAGAGAATTGTATTTAACAGAATAACCAAACTTAGTATTTTACTTAAAAAACAAAACATATGAATGAGACTTGAAATATTTAAGTGCGGATGTTATAATAGTAATGCGTTTGTATAAACCCCGGCAGAGTGGCTTTTTCGGTGTATCTAAAATACTAAAGCGCGTTTACGATAGTCTTATAGTCTTTAGTATAATACTTGTCAGTATATTTTTTTTGGGAGAATTAGTGCATGAATTTATTATATAGAAATTGGGCTTTGTTGCTTTTTTGGAATATTTTAGTGGTGCATTGGAATTGGTAATATAAAATATTGCTTGGCATGAGCTTATAATTCTATATACGGAATATTTAGGATAGCTTAGCTAGCGGTTATATTGTTAAAAATAAAAAAGTTTGTTCGATTCGATAGTTTGTTTTAACTTTTTTTTGATTGGGTTTGGTGTAGGAGAGACGAGAGTGTATCAAACTAATGGGATTCAGGCAATTATTCAGTTTTTGTATAATAAATTTTCAAGTAGGGCTACATTTTTAGTTTTTTAGTTTTTTTTTTTTTTTTTTTTTTTTTTTTTTATGCGTATGTCTGTGTGTATGTATTTGAACTTACAGTTTAATCTAGTGGAATTGGGAATTGAAAAAGAATTCCTTAACAAAAGGAAACGTTAAGGTTTCAAAATTTGAAGTTTTTGACTTATTGTTGAAGCTAATGGTATGAAATGCGTTTGTCTGGAGTTCTTGTTAGATTAATTATTCATTCAGAGGAGGACTGTTGGAGACTTATTTCCAATGGGAAAGCCATAAAGGCACTACTATTCTTCATGCTTTTCAGAAGGAGTTTCCAAATTATTATATAAGAGTTGATAGAGTCAATTTGATAAAGGATCCACTCCCTATGCCTCTCTCTCTCTCTCTCTTTCAAAATGTCTTCGACCATATTTGGATAAGACCCGGGTGTAGAAGACTGAGTTTGAAATTCCCTTATTTCATGCTCATGCCCAGGCTCAGGCTCATCCTGGAGTAGTGTTCCACATGACTCAGCTTTTGGCGTGAGCTAGAGCCATGGCTCATCCAAGCGGTGAGCCGGCTCATGAGCCATGGCTCTGACTCTGCACTTTTGTTGAGCTGGCTCATGAGCCAAAGCCATCGCTGATGGTTCAATATAAAAAAAAAATTTTTTTTTGCCGTTAATATGCTCATTTTGCTAAAAGTAAGAATGACCTGGTGAGAATAAGCCAACACAAATCATAATTATGAACTGGCTAAAGGCAAATTGACTTTCAGTGACCAAAAATTCCAAAAATTAAAAAAAAAAAGTGATGATTTTATCTATTGAAAAATTAGGGGAAAAGTTGAGCCATTGAGCCATGGCTCACAAGTTTCGTTGAGCTGGCTCTGGATCAAAATTACTACATGAGCCAGAGCCATGCACTGGCTCTGGCTCAGAAATTTTTGTGAGCCAGCACTAGCCAGAGCTATTGAGCCAGAGCCATGTGGAACACTATCTTGGAGGNCTGGATCAAAATTACTACATGAGCCAGAGCCATGCACTGGCTCTGGGCTCAGAAATTTTTGTGAGCCAGCACTAGCCAGAGCTATTGAGCCAGAGCCATGTGGAACACTATCTTGGAGGAACTTTTGTTATTATTTTCATAAATTATATATATAATTTTAGGCATAGCTTCAACAACTTGTTTACATTTAGATTTCTAATCAGAATAGACAATGAAACAAATAATGTTCATGAAAACGAAAATAATTTTAATGAAAAAGGAAATTGTGTCTCAGGTGAATTCCATTAGGACTTGAAAAGACAATTAAATTGAGTGAATGAGTTGTTGATTTGGATTTGAATTTGAATTTGGATTAGATTTACTTTAATGAGAAGTTATTGTTAAAGTGTAATTGATATTTAATTTGCTTTTCAGTTGTGCCACAACCAGTCTATGTCAATATGCATGAATTGAATCAAATGGCATCAGCAAAACTTCTTCGACAACAATCAAATGAGAGAGCACAAATGGAACTTCCACCACCACCACCTGAACTAATGGGTCATGTATCAAAGGTATGGAATTATTTTAATTAGAATTTAAAAATAAATTGATGAAAATGAAAATGACTAACAATAAGAAATTAATTTAAGTTTAAATTTTTTTTTTTTTTTTTTGGTAAATTTATTGTTGAATTTTTGGTGTTTGAATTGAATTGAGACTTGAGTTTATTGAAAATGTAAAGCATATGGCGGTACTAAATTGTATTAGATTTGATATCGTTTGGTTAGATCACATCATTTTCATACTCATATTCATATTTATATTCTTCTTATTTTTAGTTTTGTTCATCAAGATTGAAAAAGTAATTTAAGGAATCGCTTCATCTTTGAGAAGATGAATGAATTTTAAAGTCTTGATATATTTTACATTGAATTTCTCCATAATTCGTTTTTCATTTTCATTCTACCTGTCAGTGGAGAAGAAGTCATAATATTTTATAATTGAAGCGTAGGAGGTGAGATATAGTGGCGGGATGAGTCTTTTGAGATATTAAAAACTGTCAGTGAGCCAGCTGTTGGAGTTACCTAGATAGTAAGAAGTGGAGGGATGTTTAAGATGTAGACAATAAATGTCAGGGATGGAAAGATATATAGACTCCAGTTTTTTTTTTTTTTTTTTTTTGTAAGTTTGAAAAGAATAGAAAATTTCATGGGAAATTTCATGGAAGTCAACCCAGAGGTTGAGACAGAAGATTTAGTTGAGAAGACTAATCTTTTATTAGGTGACTTCGTTTTTCTTTTTCCCATAATTTTAAATTCAAATCAGTCTGGTTACTTTACTGTTCTTAGAGAGAAAGGAAATGATATCTTAAGGAGAAATCTGTTACTGAAATAAGAGGCTTATTATAAGAAGAAGGGAAGTGGAAGTATTTATAAGGACTCTGGAGGTGGTTCCACTAGTTTCAAAATTTTGGTCACATGAAATTTTTTTTTTTTTTTTTAAAGTCTGAAAATAATAGAATCCATAGAGCATGTGGAGAATAATATATTTTATGGAAGTTTTTAAATCGTATGGTTGTGAATTTATTAGGCTCCTATCATCATCTTTTAGTTGAAGTTCATGAAAATTTATGTTTAAGTGAGTAGGAGTATGTTAAACATTGTGTATAGGTAAATTGAATGAGTCTATGAATTATGAATGGAGTAATTCATGGGGAATGAAATAAAGTTCATCTCTGTATGGAATCTATTGATAACCTACTAATTGGATAGGAGGTATAAAAAAAGTTTTTTTTTTGGTGTAATATGTAGAGACTAGAGAGATATAAGAAATGCATGAGGTATAGATTATAATTTTGGTTAGTTTTTTTTTTTTTTTGATAATGTTGAGTCAATTGAGTAGATGCAGAGGTAGTGTGTTTATTTATTTTTATGAGTTGATTACAGTTTTGATCTGGATGATATAATGGCGTAAGGGTGTTAGCCAAGAAGAGTAAGATTAAGATGAGAGATTGTATAAAATTTGATATGCGTTTATAGTCTGGGTTGTGAGTAAAAACGGCTTTCAATAATAATATTTGGTAGATTGTAAATTGTGATTATGGTTAAATTTGACGGTTATAAGATGGGAATTTGTTATAATGAGACTTGAGAGGCAATGAACTCAAATAGAGTGAAAAGTTAGTTACCGTCGCCAGAGGGCAGGGCAATTTTTTTTTTTTTTGTGATGTTAAGTAGTGTATTATTCTGTCAAAGTCAATTATCAATTATTGACTTGCACGTTTTAGAAGGATCAAAAAAGGATCTAAGAAATTTGAAGTAGAAAGACGAATCAAAATTTTGTATAATAATTATTTTTATTTTTATTGAACCATGTGGAGGTGGATTTTACCTTCTTTGTTTTTGATTTTGATTTTGATTTTGATTTTGATTTGTTGAGTTTTTTTGAGTTTTTTTTTGTATGCTATGGAGTAGTACTGATATATCAAAATTTAATGCAATTTCATTCTCATTGGTTGTGGGTTAAAATTACATAANGCTATGGAGTAGTACTGATATATCAAAATTTAATGCAATTTCATTCTCATTGGTTGTGGGTTAAAATTACATAAAGTTTTAAATTAGTTATTTCATATTTGGGAATTGAAGTGTAGGAGTTTTTTGATAATTTTTTTTTTTGGGCATTTAGGGTTTTTTTTAGTGTGGTGTGTGTAGCATGTTGATTGTTGTAAATAGTAAGAGNGCTATGGAGTAGTACTGATATATCAAAATTTAATGCAATTTCATTCTCATTGGTTGTGGGTTAAAATTACATAAGTTTTAAATTAGTTATTTCATATTTGGGAATTGAAGTGTAGGAGTTTTTTGATAANAGTTTTAAATTAGTTATTTCATATTTGGGAATTGAAGTGTAGGAGTTTTTTGATAATTTTTTTTTTTGGGCATTTAGGGTTTTTTTTAGTGTGGTGTGTGTAGCATGTTGATTGTTGTAAATAGTAAGAGATTGAGATTGTTGGACAAAGTGAGTGATGAGATGAAGTGGATGGGAAGTACTATTTAGATTCGCTGTGTTTTTTTTTTTTACTTTTTTTTTTGTTGTTGATTGACATCCTGGAATTTCTACCTGCTGGGATCTGTAGTATTGAATGGAAGGAGGGAAAAGTAAAAAGCGTTCTGCTAAATTGAGTTGGTGGGAAATTGCACAGAGTTAATCATGTTGTTGATGCTCATGGAAATGGACGTATAGGAAGAGTGAGAGTATCGGTAAAAGTAGGTAGAGATGAAACTTTTTTAGTTGGAGTGGAAGTTAATTTGGAGTTTTTTTTTTCTCTTTTTTTTTTTTGAAATTGAAAAGGAAATTAATTGTGTTCTATTTCTCTTATTTTTTTTTTTTCTCATAGGTTGATGGAGTGGAGAGTAATTTGGGAGTAAGGGGTGAGGGCGGGTCTCTAGCATCGAGTGGCTATGGAAGTCAAAATCAAATTACAATGTTCGGTGATGAGATGAATTTTAACTCTGGATCTTCAGTTTATGGTTACTATGGAACATCAACAAGTTCTGGAAGTGGTGGATCTAATTCCTCAACATTGACGGGTATGACAAGTGGAACAACATCAAGTGGAACAACAATTGGAGAAAGTGGTGAAGGTACTACAACTACTACTGAAGGCACTCAGTCCCACATTCCAATCTCAAATGATGAATTTCGAATGGAACTCCAAAGCATGATTTCTATGATGCATGAATCTTCGCCTTACAAATTTCAAAATACGCCACTGCCAACTAGTAGTAAATATGTTATAGGCAATAGTAGTAGTAGTAGTAGTAATTGTAACGGTAGTAATTCATTTTCTGCAACATTTTCTCCTTCACAATTTCCCATACAACAACAACAACAACAGGGAATAGCAGCTAGGAATTATAATTGGAACTATGNACAAATTTCAAAATACGCCACTGCCAACTAGTAGTAAATATGTTATAGGCAATAGTAGTAGTAGTAGTAGTAATAATTGTAACGGTAGTAATTCATTTTCTGCAACATTCTCTCCTTCACAATTTCCCATACAACAACAACAACAACAGGGAATAGCAGCTAGGAATTATAATTGGAACTATGGAAATCAATTTCCATTCAATANTAATTGTAACGGTAGTAATTCATTTTCTGCAACATTTTCTCCTTCACAATTTCCCATACAACAACAACAACAACAGGGAATAGCAGCTAGGAATTATAATTGGAACTATGGAAATCAATTTCCATTCAATAATAGTGGATCTGTAGCAGCTGCTGCAGGAAGAAATCGAAGAACTTATGATTTTTTTTTCAATTCAACTAACAATGGAAATTCAGAATTACCGGAATATCCAAAACCAGAAAATTTAACATTTACTTTACCTCGTCGTCATTCCTATGCAAATCCTCATGGGAATTCAAATTTCATGCATTATCGTCTTGCTATGGCTAAAAAACGTGATTTCGTTTGAAGTTACCATTTCTTTCAAAGATATAATATGTGGATAGGCTTTGCTTTTTTTTTTTTGATAGTATGTAGTTTAAAAAAAAAATTTTTTTTTTTTTTTTCATAATAATTTAGGTATTGTTGCAGAGGTTAGGTGGTAGTATGGTTGATTTCATAACGGGTAGTATTAACACTTTAGAAGCTAGGGAAAAAAAAAATTTTTTTTTGCAGCTTTTTTTTTTTTTTTTTTATTAGCACAAAGCTTTAATAATGCCGCTTGCCTATTTTTAGCATATTGTGTTGTCTTTCTATCTATCTACCTCACCTGATCCTTTTGTTATGTCTGTTCAATATCCGCGTTCTGTTTNTATTGTGTTGTCTTTCTATCTATCTACCTCACCTGATCCTTTTGTTATGTCTGTTCAATATCCGCGTTCTGTTTCTCAACTGGTACTTTTTCTATTGGATCCTGAAGTTGTTGTATGCCCTGCTTTTATCCAATATAAACATATAAAGCATTTTTTTTTATCCCGGAAATAGGATTTCTCTTTAGTACAATTTAGATAAAGGAAATTTGAATTATGCGAGTGANTATTGTGTTGTCTTTCTATCTATCTACCTCACCTGATCCTTTTGTTATGTCTGTTCAATATCCGCGTTCTGTTTTTCAACTGGTACTTTTTCTATTGGATCCTGAAGTTGTTGTATGCCCTGCTTTTATCCAATATAAACATATAAAGCATTTTTTTTTTATCCCGGAAATAGGATTTCTCTTTAGTACAATTTAGATAAAGGAAATTTGAATTATGCGAGTGAACGGAGTTTTTCTGACATTTGTTTAGAGAGATTGTTTGTGGACGAATGAAGGATGAGTTTTTAGTTGATTGGCGGCGATAATAGGCTATTTTTAAATGTTTATTTCTTTTTTTTTTGTGTGTTTTTTTTTTTTTTTGGAAATCAATGGTGACTATTAATTTAGTTAAATTTTTAGTTTGATCTACTTTGTAGAGTTTATAATAAATCTAATTTTTTTTTGAGTTACTTCTTGCTTATTTTCTATGATTTTTTGCATGTTTGCATGAGCTTGGACTATTTTTGGAGATGTCTCTCCTGTTCCAGTAGGAGTTGGAGTTTACTAAAAGTAAATTCATGAGTTTTTACTTCCTTTTTTTTTACGCTTTGTAGTGAATTTAGATGTATGCTCATTAGTGTCGCTTGTAAAATTTGTAATTTTTGTAAAAATTTTTGATTCTGTTTAGTTTTATTTTTTTGAGTTTTTTTGATTTTATGTTTAGATTGTGTGGAGTCGATGTGTTATTGTGTGGAAATGGCTGTGTCCTCAGGTTATTGTACTCTACCTCGTGTCCTGACGCACTTGGGTATCTGTCCATTGTCACGATCCAGACCTAAGAATCGCCCTACCTTTGGCCCGCAAGGTCTGCTGTGTTCCTCCTCAAATTAAACAAAAAAAAATTTTTTTTTTTTTTTTTTTTGATTCATCATTTGCTGTCGTCTTCGGATGAAGTATAATGATGGATGAATGATACTAATTTGGGGTTTTTTTGTTATTTTTTTTTCAGTGTATGGATATTTGGGACGACAAGGAAGTCGAAATTCAATTGGTAGTCAAAATCAGGAAAAACCTCTTCCACCTATTCGTAGAAATTCATCAATTTCTGTCTCTTCATCACCAGCTCGAAACTCTTCAGGTCCGATGTCACCTCTCCCAATGACGTCTATGTACCAACAACCTCCTCAACAATATATACAAAATAATTCCATATATTCCAATGCCCCTACACAGTCATCTCAAACTCAAGAACAAAAGAACAACAATGGTGGGATTTATTACATGACCTATGGTCATACTGGAATGGATAGTAGTGGTGAAACTACTCCGCATGCGTCAATGGAACAACTCCCACCTCCACCTTCATATCTTATGGGACAAATTGATCCGAGACAACTCTCAACACCATCTTTTCTTGACCCTGATGACCCAGCATTGAAACGTATGAGTGTAGCAGAAACTATCAAAACTCTTACAGAAAAAAATCATCAACCAGTGAGTCCAAATATGGTACGAAGATCAAATTCGATGAAACAACCTGGAGAAGAGAAGACTCAAGGTTCTTCAAATAATAATTGGAATTCAAAGAGAAATTCTTCTCAACCAATACTTCAGAATAATCATAATACAAATAATTCCAGTGGGAAAGATCGTGGACATTTAATTCAATTATTGAGTGAGAAACTTTCAGTAAGTCAACAGCAACAACAACAACAACAACAGGGATATGGGACAACGCATGCTCAACAACAACATCAAATTCCATCAAATCAAACTCAACAACATATTTATGGTCATTTGACTTACCAACAACAAAATCATCCACAAACTCATCACCCACAACCCCAAATGTCCCATCAAATAGTCCAACTTCAAAATCAAAATCCTGCCAGTTCCCAAAGTGCTAATAATAGTCCACGACATCCACGTCGATTCTCTGAGGAACTGATTAAATCTACAGCCACATTTGTACAGAATAGAGTTCTTGGAAATAAAACACCACCTCCTGTGGTTACATCAAAAGAAATTTTTGTACAAACATTGAATGCTAAATTGTCACAAATGAGAGTAGCCAGTCCACCAACAGATAGAAAAGGAAATACTCCAACTACTACAGTTACAAAAACTAGTTTTGCATCAAAACTTGTAGCTTCTGTAGGAAGTCATGGTAGTAGTCATCATCATCATCCAAAAGGAAATGCAGTGGGTGATGCTGCTTTTCGTGTTCGACAATGGATTTCTTCAAAAACTGTTCAAGATCCAACACTTGTTCGTGAAAGTCTTATGGATCAGATACGTCGAGGAACAAAATTGAAACAAACGAGAGCTATGGATGATCGTTCTGAACCAAAAGTACATCACTGACGAATCGTCGTGAAACCTCTCGTACTCAAATACGAATCTAGAATCTCAAAAAATCAACATAAGTCCGACAAAAGTCAACTTATGAGTCTCAACCACGTCCGGACCAAAGTGTCCATCCATCCTAAGTTTCTTCAAATATTGTAAATTTACTCCATTTTTTCTACCTTCGAACATATCATCTGGTCACTTCAAACAATCCGTTTTTTTTCTTCTTTCTCTTCTCTTCTCTTCATTTACTATTATTACTAATGTTACCATTATCAATATCAATCCTTGCAAAAAAAAAAAAAAAAAAAAAGCGCTGAACGAAATCCCGACTGCACTAGTCCATACCACGAAAGAAAGAAGAAAAAAAAAAACCTCGTCGTCTAATCCAAGTGTGTTCATATAGTATGTACTTAAAATTAATCCCAGATCACAAATTACCAAAGATTCTAATGAACCACATTGAGTTGGATTTCCCTCCTCATTTTCTACTGTCAAGCTTACTGATTACTATACTACTACACAGTGAATTTGGAATTTTGTGGTCTGAGTAAATTATCACTTGGTAGGAAACTAATTATTGTCAAAAGAAAACTCTGTGTATATTTGGCTAAAATAAGAAAGAAAAAAAAAATCATGTACAAAATTAATGAGTTAGGTCATCATATCCCCCCCCCCCCTCTCCCCCTATGGTACAACTGTCAGGTCAACAATAATTATTCAATACTGTTGCTTATCCATTATAAATTAAATTATATTATTGTAATTTCAATTTGTGATACTGAATTTACGTCTGCTGTTGATGATACAAATGCGTTGCTTCAAATTGTCAATAATGATTGATTTTTGCTAAATCCATGTTAGGTTTATTATATATATAAAAAAAATAGAAATTAAGATTTTTTTTTTGTGTTGAGTAACGATTTAGGATTAGAATATGAAAATGATTGAATGATTTACTGGAAAATAATCCTGTGTTTATTTAAAAAAGAAAAAAAAAAAAAAAAAAGCTGTGTCATAAGAATGAATTTCAACCCAGTGTATTTGACTGCAGCAGAAAGCAATTAAGACTGAAAGAATTACAATAACATTCAATTATTGTCCTCAGGAAAGTGTTTGAAGGATTCCAAAATTCCTTAATGCCTTTTGTAATTGTTCAAACACAGAGAAAACTGACATTCTCATATTGCTGAGCAAAATTTGTAAAGTGTGAGAAAATCAGCAAAAATTAAAAATTTCAAGGGTTATAGAGAATCCAATTTTTTGTCATATTTAGTTCCTTGAATCTAAGATTAATTAACTAGATTATTACAATTAAGGAGTATATTGACTTATTAAGGTAACATTACATACTTGGAAGCTTGTATAACTCGCTCCTTTGTAAATCATTTAGTTAGAAGGCTGTTGAAGGGGGNTAACATTACATACTTGGAAGCTTGTATAACTCGCTCCTTTGTAAATCATTTAGTTAGAAGGCTGTTGAAGGGGGAATAAACAAACAGTTGGTGATGAATTATTTAGTAATGCCATTTTCAATTTTTTATGATGATTTCTTAGACTTTTCCAATTTCCGTAGTAGCTCACTCCCTTCCTTACGAGCCTAGAAAACAACAATGAATATGTATGTATACGTCTCTTTTAATAATATTCCATCATGTCATTTATACCACTCATTCCTTATAATTTTAAAAAAATCTAATAATTAAAGCCTTATATTTTGAAATTCTTTCAGATCAGATATGATTGAGTGACAGGACATCACTAAGAGTTTATCGGGATTCAATCACCGAATTCTGTTGATTCGTTCATAAGTTATGGTAAAAAAAAATTTTTTTTTTTTTTTAATTCTCGTCCTCGAAACCTTGTATAACTTGAGGGCAGTTGTTCTACAATAACGTTTGAAGAGTAAGAATAAGAATACCATCGAAAAATACACTTGAGATGGATCGAATTCGATATCGATATCTCAATTAACTTTGGATTTTCAACGAAGAGCTAACTGAAAATATTTTTCGGGGTATTCTACTTTGGAAATATGAAAATTCAAGTGTTACATAATTCCATTGAACAATGGACTTTGTGTAAGTTGTTATCTCAACTCAATCTGAATCTCGTGAAAATTGAAAATATTTCAATAGATTGAAATTTAATTACTAAATGATATATAGAAATGAAATTTCAATCTATTCAATCTACTCTAACATGAAATGAAAACATACAGTAAAATCTTCATCTGTTGTTAGTGGAGTTTCATTTAGTAGTCGTAAGTAACTTTCCGCTTTGTCCAATTCTCCAAGTTTTATGTAAGATTTGGCCAACATTAAGAGATTCATGCTGTGATAAAACTCAAAATTAGAAATAGCTAAATATGAATTTTAAAGTATAAAAAATATGTTTGATAATCTCAATCTCAAATATTACCTATAAAAGTTTGGTTGTATCTTTTCAGCTTGAAGAAAATACTGAACGGCTTGTGCGAAAGAACATGTTGGTGGAGTTGCAAAGATTGTCTCTGCTACTTTCCGTTGGTACCAAGGGATTTCTGCCNCTGCTACTTTCCGTTGGTACCAAGGGATTTCTGCCACTGTGAAACACCTGTTACAAAGACGAAATCAAATTAGTCCTCAAAAGATTGATTACTTATTGGAAAAGTTATAAATTATAGATTATTTACCAATTTCCAACTAGGTAGACACTCGTCGGATCCTTTGGATTGAGTTCTGCAGCTCTCTAGGTATCAATGGGTTACATAAAACTTGAACNCACTGTGAAACACCTGTTACAAAGACGAAATCAAATTAGTCCTCAAAAGATTGATTACTTATTGGAAAAGTTATGAATTATAGATTATTTACCAATTTCCAACTAGATAGACACTCGTCGGATCCTTTGGATTGAGTTCTGCAGCTCTCTAGGTATCAATGGGTTACATAAAACTTGAACATGAGAAGATAATAATAAAGAAAAAGCTAAATAACTTTACATCCATATGATGGCGAACATTGTAAGATTGTGTAATCTGTTCCTTAATTCCCTTGATGGTGCTAATTTGATTTAATATTATTGCCATCCATTTATGAACTGCATAATTTCTGTCATCAATCTCAAGAGCTGTTTCTACAGCCTCGAAAGCTTCTTGAATTAAGTCTGTTTTTATTTGAGGTTTGTCAGCGACTTTTGAGAGTTCATAGGTCACCCGGGCTAAACGCCAGTATAACTCTGCCTCACGTTTACCCTGAAAAACAGTAAGTTGTTGTAATAATGTAATAATCCATTAATTAAAATTATAATCATGCATAGAAAAGAAAACATGATACTTTTACAAACATATACACATCAAATAAGACTGTACTTCTACTTACTTACCGGGTCTTCTAAGACTGGAATCGATAATTTCAACAGATAATTTTTAAATTCAAATTCAGCCAATCAGATTTGAATATTCAAAATTTTATAAAATCTGATTAGGTTTTGAATTTGTACGAGTATCACAACCACAAGAAGTTAAATTTAAAAAANAATTCAGCCAATCAGATTTGAATATTCAAAATTTTATAAAATCTGATTAGGTTTTGAATTTGTACGAGTATCACAACCACAAGAAGTTAAATTTAAAAAAAAATTTTTTTTTTTTTTTGAAAAATTCAATTACAATAATTATAAAAAAAACTGATAATTCCCTTCTTCTTTAGAATAAATAATTAGGATTTCTTTATTTTAACAAACGGTTCGTTTGAAACGAAATATTCGTCTTACTCAAATTCATCTGTAATTAAAACTAAAGAAATGAACAAAATTTAAGATTTCTTTGAAAACTTTAAAAAAGAAAGGTTAATTTGACTCCTTAACAGTTTTACGTTTAAATATAAATTACAAAACTTATACAAATTATACAATAATACAAAATTATACAAATTATATAAATGTATATTACAAAACACAATTATTTATAGTAAACTGATACTGATATGATGAAAATTTCAAATTCAAACTGTAGTAAAAAAGAAAAAAAAATTCCTCTCCGGCGGGGAATCGAACCCCGGTCGTCCGCGTGACAGGCGGAAATACTTACCACTATACTACCGAAGAATTGGACAACGGTGTTGTTAATTTTGAGTTAGAATTACTGGAGTTTTATATTTTTTTTAATGTTTAGTAATTTAACACCTAATATTTAGTAAATTCACTTACTTTGTGGAGTTTGAGCCTCTTATAAATCTCTCCATGAGTGAGACCATTATTTTCTTGATAAATTTTGTCAGCAGCTTTGAGATCTTCAATGAGCATCTTATCAGCTTTGTTGAATAATTTTGCTTCCATACAATTTGGATCTTCATTAACATTGCTTTCGTTTTTCTTACCCCATCCCAATGCCTGAACTGTCATAGTAATAGGCATAGAGAGGCTGAGTAAGAATATTCTTTGTGTTTTGCTAACTTTGAATCTGATGATAGAATCCACAATTGATACCTAATGAAAATCACAAATATATTATATTCGTTAGAATATTATCTCAAAGAATAATCAATCAATCCTAAATCTATTTGATATGCAAACCCGAGAAAATATTTTTAATAAATCCTAAAGTATTTAATATTTAGAAACAAAATCCAAAAAATATTTACGTAAATGTTCATTTTTGTAATGCTTATTTACAAATAATTTATAAAAAAAAAATATCCAGAGAAGTCGCATTCTAAAATTCAATTATTCATGTGCATTTCCATGTGTGTAAATGTCATTCAAAGAGTCTTAGAAGTAGAAAAAATTGTTTTTTTTTTAAACTCAATCAGTGAAGTAGGTTAAGCTTGAGACTGACATTGTGAGACTGAGACTACTTATCTAAGGATCACGCGAATTAGGTTAGATAAATATTGTGTGGCTGTTTCTACGTACAGTATAACTTCGCTATAAATATGANGTGTGTAAATGTCATTCAAAGAGTCTTAGAAGTAGAAAAAATTGTTTTTTTTTTAAACTCAATCAGTGAAGTAGGGTTAAGCTTGAGACTGACATTGTGAGACTGTGACTACTTATCTAAGGATCACGCGAATTAGGTTAGATAAATATTGTGTGGCTGTTTCTACGTACAGTATAACTTCGCTATAAATACGTTATATAGTAAAATAAATTTAAGGTCATTTCATCTCCGGCTAAGGAGATATAAAACTGCAATGCAATGGTAAGATCCTGCCAAATGTTAAATGTCAGCTACCTAGAATGAATAATTTTAAAAGGTTTCTAAAATATTCCTTGTAACCAATCTCATCAATTATTTATAGTGGATCGTCACTGTTTTGTTCTTCACAACTAATCAGTTGAGGACAAGTAACGAGTCAATGTCAATACTATTATTCTGAGTGTGACCTACTGATTACTTAGATATTACTGTTGAAACAACAGGTATGAAATGTATTTGTATTTTATCATTCTAAAACATTAAAATGAAGAAGAAAAAAATACGTATAATTCTCACGTATTTGAGGTTTGATTTTGATCTCCAAATTTTGGATGATTTCGATATTCCCAACCACAATTGCCGCATAGCCTGCATGATAATATTGATAATTTATGTAAACTACCAACTAATTCATAAATTAAATTTAAAATTATGATGATTTTTGAGACTTCCAGTTAGTAATCCACTAATCCAGTGCTTAAGCTTGATGCTTGACAGATGACAAAGCCGGAACAAACAGAAACAGCTGAGAACGTACCGGCAAATTTCTCAGCCTTCCACTTTACCTTTACCTTCTTGTTTTTCAACTTTTGCATAAATGGGCACAGTGATTTTATGCCCATTAGTGTATACCCTTACATTCGTTTTAATTCAATTATGTTCGAGTACGAGTGTACTGATTTCTTCGATAAATTACAAATTCTCAATGAATCAATTTTTATTCCGACAATTTTTAGTGTCGAACGTATTATTTTTTACGAAATATGTTTATTTGTTTGTATGAAAAAAAAAATTCAGAGACTTTTTTTGGTCACGTTTTTCGTATGATTGCGCGCCTTATAATCGAACAAATGCGGTAAAATAGGGACGGGGAGAAAAAAGACGGGAAATTTGATTTGAAAATGCGATTTTTAAATAAATTTGTTTCCATGGATACAGTGTAATAATTTATTACTATTTATTAAGTATTTTAATTAATTAATTTGAAGAGATTTTATCTAAAAATAATAATGGCATTCTACAGAAGAGGTTCACATAAAAAGTTCATCATATTTGGTACTTTGATACTCATCATCGTTTTGACAGGTTATTTTTACGGTAAGTCTTCACACTAAGATTGGTTTTTAGGTTATCTAAGCTTAAAAGTAAAATTTGATCCAGATCCAGCTCTATGCTGGATACTGGATAACCTAATGATAACAAACTTTTCATAGTCTTGTTCCCGACGATGAAGGATGGTCGACATAATACATTCTCGAGATTACGTTTGGCAACCATGTTGAAAACCCAAGTATGTTCAAGTGATTTTTAGCATCCTTCTATTATTGCTTTTATCAAGCATTTTTCTGTTATAGCTAAGACATCTCAATGAATCAGAGCTACACTTTGTGGGATACTTGCCGATGATTTATATAGTTACACCAACTTACAAAAGACCTGTCCAAAAGGCTGAACTTACACGACTATCTCAAACACTTATGCTTGTTCCCAACATACACTGGATTCTAGTGGAGGATTCTAAAGTCCCGACAAGACTAGTGGGAAATTTGCTTAGAAATTCTGGATTGTCGTATACACATCTCCACGTTGAGACCCCAAAGGTTTGGAAATTTTGGACAAAAGAGGTACAACCTCGAGATTTATTTAACTTCCTTTTTGTCTTAACTGTGATTGTTGGATATGGAGATGGGGTATCTTTTTAGCATCCTTATCCTACAAAAGCTGTATTGCAACGAAATCTTGGTTTGAAATGGGTTCGATGTAATGTTGATACAGAGACAGAAGGCATTGTTTATTTCGGTGATGATGACAATACTTATTCGTTGGATTTATTTGAAGAAGTAAGATTTTGTTATAATTCTGTACACGGTATTTATTTTATAATTTTGTTTTCAAGATGCGCTGGATAAAAAAAGTTGGAGTATGGCCTGTGGGATTAGTTGGTGGAGTAAAAGTTGAAAGACCAAAACTGAATGGTTCGGGAAAAATATCCGGTTGGTTAGTGAAGTGGTCAGCCAAGAGACCATTTGCAGTTGATATGGCAGGATTCGCCGTGAATGTCAAACTTCTAATGAGTAGACCAAAGGCAACATTTTCGTTCGATGTACCTGAAGGTTACCAAGAGACTCATTTCCTCAAATATCTCGTCTCATCTCCAAGTGACCTTGAACCTAAGGCTTACAATTGTACAAAGGTAGCGTGAAAATTTAATTTTAATCTATTTTACAATTTAAATAGTTTGAGTCATTTTTCAGGTTTATGTATGGCACACGAAAACTACTAGTCCAAATCTCGACTTGGAACCAAAGTTTCCAAGACTGCCAACTGATTTTGGTATTGAAGTGTAGGATTTCCGCTAGTTTCATCTGAAATCACGAATAATGCACCAAGCGAAACTACAAGTTCAGAAATACTTCTTTGACTGATTAGCTGACAGGTAATTCGACTGATTAATTAATCTTCAGTTTATCAGATATGCAAAGAATTTGAATAAATGTCGCCAGTTTTCCATGAATGCATGACGCCAAAGAGGTTGACTTGACAAACTAAGTAAAGCTATCTGTCAGATTTTACTGATGGTCTCAGAAAATTCAAATTATACAAACTTTTACGCGAAGTTATTAAATTAGTCATCAATGCTTATATCTTTTAACTCACACTATCTTTTTTGTTTAATTAGTTAGTCCTTATCACTCTAATTCCAACAAGCGCTTATTTTCGAAAATCCATCCATAAATCACAAAGTTATTACGAAAATAAGTTTTTTTTTTCGTTTGTTTTTTAAACTTTTAGATATGGATACGATAGACATCATTATTTGAAGCTTGTTGAAACCATAGTTTTTCAGTTTCAGTCATCCATTCAAAAGTTACAGCAAAAAAAAAAAAAAAAAAATAGAAAATATATTTTTTTTTGGCTATAACTTCTGAACTGTGGAAAGGATTCTGTATTACCCGGTGGTTAGATGTGAGGAGACTCGTACTCTCACAGTAGCCAAGCGAGGCTTTACTCCCCAGAGACAATAAATATGACTTATAAACTCTTCTCTGAGCTAAGGAGAGCCATGGTGCAGTGTAGAAATACACCGGCTACTATACTTTTCTCTCTCACATAAGATGGCGAGCAGAATCCCGGTTCGAGTCTCCCCAACCTCGAGACTTTTTCAAACCTTCCAGGGTTCTCACCCCGTTAGTTAGGTTATCTCTTTAGCTGTTAATAATTTGGGCGTTTGAATTTCCGCCATTTGCTGAACCTTTGCCGAACATTTGCTGAATTCGTAGAAAATTAAGTTTAGGTGTACTGGGTTAGAGGATACAGTAGGCTCTTGAGAAAGAACACTGGGGACCAGTGCTGTTGGGAAGGGGCTTCTGTGGAAAGGATTCTGTATACCCGGTGGTTAGATGTGAGGAGACTCGCACTCTCACAGTAGCCAAGCGAGGCTTTACTCCACAGAGACAATAAGTATGAGTTATAAACTCTCCTCTGAGCTAAGGAGGCCCAAGGTCCATTGTAGAAATTACACTTTTCTCTACTCTACTTTTCTCTCTCACAGAACCAATGAATGAAACTGTACAATTGAGTGTTAGGTAAGCTCCAGATAATCTCGCCTATCATATTCATTCATCAAACACGTCAAAAATACAACAAATTTTTTTCTTCGTTTTTCGGTAATAACTTTGGTATTTGTGAACGGATTTTGAAAAGTTAAAGTGCGTTGAATTTCTATTGATGTCCCCTATAGAATAGCATCATAAAAACAGGGGGTCAAAAATTTGACCAAAATTTGAAAAAATGGCAAGGGGTACCCCTTGCCATTTTTTCAAATTTGGGCAAATTTTGGACCCCATGTTTTTATTGATTAATTAGTTAGCCCTTATCACTCTAATTCCAACAAGCGCTTATTTTCAAAAATCCATCCATAAATCACAAAGTTATTGCGAAAATAAGTAATTTTTTTTTTCGTTTGTTTTTTTAACTTTTAGATATGGATACGATAGAGATAATTATTTGAAGCTTGTTGAAACCATAGTTTTCAAGTTTCAGTGATCAATTCAAAAGTTACAGCCAAAAAACGAAAAACAGAAAATTTCGTTTTTTGGCTATAACTTCTGAACCAATGAATGAAACTGTACAATTGAGTGTTAGGTAAGCTCCAGATAATCTCGCCTATCATATTCATTCATCAAACACGTCAAAAATACAACAAATTTTTTTCTTCGTTTTTCGGGAATAACTTTGGTATTTGTGAACGGAATTTGAAAAGTTAAAGTGCGTTGAATTTCTATTGATGTCCCCTGTAGAATAGCATCATAAAAACAGGGGGTCAAAAATTTGACCAAAATTTGTAAAAAATGCCTCCTTGCAATTTTTTCAACTTTGGAAATTCATTTGATAAAATGGAAAAAATTGTGTCAAATTTGGACAAATTTCGAATCCCAAGCGTTTATTGATTAAGAGGAATATCGCAGTTTCTTCATTTTCTCGATATAGTGTGTAATAAGAAGCAGAAGACGTATGTCAAACCACCATTGTTTTGTATTCAGTTAGCCAGTCATCTACTAAAAATATCTAACTCCCCTTCTTCCACTATTTCCCCACCACCCCAAAAAAAACCCTAAAATTAGGCAAATGTGAATTGTTATTATTGTAAAACCAACAATGAGATACACCTCAAAATGGCAGGATAGAAAGGAAAAGTGTTTTTTTGAGGTCCGTTTCACCCTAGTTTTTGCGCCGGATTCTGCATTAGTATAAAATTTGTTTTTTAACTTCAGCAGTTTAAAAAATACGTACTAAATTGGAAATTCTAGTAGGAAAGCAAACCTTAAGTATCGATTGTCTTTTATTTTTCGACTATCTCTTCTGCAACTGCTTACAAATTATTCAATTCTGTGAATTTGATTTTTTACAATTGGAGTGTATCGACTAAAACTCACTCAAGGGCTTCATCAAAATCAGTTGCATTTATGGGCATAATAAAATAAGGAATAACTGCAGCGGAGTGTTTCATCCCGAAATGCGGTAAAGTGGATCGCCAATCCATCGGAAAATTTTGTGTAGGTTGAGGATATGACGTTAATTATTGGCTCTCCACTTGAATTATGCTTTGAATTTGCTAGTTTTGCATGAATTTATTCGACATTTGCAACAAATCTATGAAAAAAATATAATCAACTTTTAAAGATTCACCAAATTTTATTTATATATTTTTTTGGAAATTTTATATTGAGCATTAATAGGGGTTTGCCAGATGCGTAATCCATATCTAACCTAATTTTACCTAATTCAATTACCTTTAAAAAAATTTCAATTTGTCATTTCGATATTTGCTGCAAAAATTACTGCAAAATTCCAATTATTTTAGAATTTTTTTTGCAAAATTCTAGCTGAGCGTAATCAATAGATATTATTTACAACAGATTGTTTGACTAACTCAATTCCGTAATGAGACTATTCACTGCAATTATTTTTTATTCTTTTTGCCCATTTCTGCGGCCTATATTGATGGGACCTTTGAGTGAGTTTTAGTTTATGCACTTCAGTTGTCAGTCAAATTCTCAGTTTTGGGAACTGGAAGAGTAGTTTCCAGTTCAGTTTTTCATCATTTCGTGAGGAAAAGTTTCGAAAATTAATTGTGTTAGAATTCTGGGGTTGAATTCATTCTCGCAACCAACAATTTTCTCATCAATCCTGCTAAAATATGTCAACTAACGACTAACTCTGTTTTTGTGTGGGCAAGATTGGTTCAGGTTAAAAAATTTTTATAACCAAGATAATAATTAAGATAAACTTAGTGTAAAGATGACTTATTTTTTACTGGAATTAAAGTAATTACGTTGAATTTGTTCTATAGANTAAGATAAACTTAGTGTAAAGATGACTTATTTTTTACTGGAATTAAAGTAATTACGTTGAATTTGTTCTATAGAAATATTTTGTAAATTTTAACTGTTATATCAATTATGAGACACTGGGAAAAGTTATGTTACGTCGACGACACTTTAAGTACGATACGGCACTGTGGTCTCGCCATTTTGAGGTTTTATGCCATTTGTTGGTTTTACAATACTTTACCTCTCTCTTGTTAGTGTCAATCATAAAGAAAACAATATGATGTCGACGAAGGCGGAGTACTCTGTTGAAGTATTAGTAATTTCTGAAAACAAACCTAACTTATCAACCTTTGAGAATTGTTTATATGCCTTTTGCAGTTAAAACTTTTTCCATGTGTACTTATTTCTCATAGAAAATAACTGTTATTGAANTGTTTATATGCCTTTTGCAGTTAAAACTTTTTCCATGTGTACTTATTTCTCATAGAAAATAACTGTTATTGAATTCATTAATTCATAAATTGGATTATTTAAGTTGTTTAGCTTNGACGAAGGCGGAGTACTCTGTTGAAGTATTAGTAATTTCTGAAAACAAACCTAACTTATCAACCTTTGAGAATTTTTTATACATGCCTTTTGCAGTTAAAACTTTTTCCATGTGTGCTTATTTCTCATAGAAAATAACTGTTATTGAATTCATTAATTCATAAATTGGATTATTTAAGTTGTTTAGCTTACATTAGTTTGTGGTAAAATTAATTTAATAATTTTAATCTTAATTCGTTTATCGTTTAGATCGTAAGAAGGTCATTGTTCATAGTATCTTCAGTCGACACCAAGAATCGTCGCTTGTGTGGACTGATGAGTTAAAAATAAGATGAGAGTCTACGGACTCTTATTTTATACTGTCGAGGAGGAGCCTATCGAAAATTCACCTTCGAAATGGATATTCAAGGTACTCACTCTTATTTCAAATTTATTAACGTTTCATGCTTCAATTATGTATTAAATGCTGCATCTTTTTTTTAAATCAGTGTCAGAGGATTTGAGACATATGTTCAGCCGCTACTCGGAATCTGGTTTGATAAAGTCAATGGTAAGTATCTTCGCTCAAACCAAACTAAAACCAATGTTCAACATAAATCAGAATGTTATTTATGTATTTTACTTTGATAAGATTTCAGACAAAAATTTAATACCTAAAGAATTTCACCGATTTTGTTCTGCTTTAAAAAAAAACTTTAATTTTTAAAATGACTTTTTGTATATCAGATTCAAAACTCATCTTACAGGGGACTCTAACCAGTTAAAATTTCAAATTTGGATGTGTACTGCACATTAGGGTTGGTTTCAAATCGCTTAGCGAGATTAGTTTTGGAAATATTATTTTAGCTAATCCAAAATACTTAATTTCTCAATAATTATTTAAAAAAAAAAAAAAAAAAAATTTTTTTTGATCCCTACTCTACATGATTTATATTTAATAAGACGGGCTGAAGAAATTACAGTTGAGTCAAGGTCAAGGAACAGTCTGAACAGTGAAGATTGAAGAGAATTATTAATCAATACGTCAACAAACACCAACTAAATTCTTTTTTTTTCGTACGATGAAACTCTGTTGTTATTACTTATTTTGTCAAATTTCAAAACAATTTAGTAATTTGCCTCATTGCACCTGATCAGAGGTATACTTATTATAACCCTTTTGATTCGTCACTGGAAGTGGTTCAATGTAATTAGAATCTGTCAAGACATATAAGACTTAATTATGTTTACTATTGTCAATCTCAAGTCGTAAATTTATAATTTTGCACAATTTCAATGAACTTTTTTTTTTCAATACTCTATTTATTAGATAAAGTATTAAGTTATTGATAAAGTTCTTCATTAGATTTGACTAAAATCCTTATTTGATTCAAATACAATTCTACCAATTATATCAAATTCTGTTCTGGTAAATTATAAACAGCATCTTCTGCTGCATTAGACAAAATATCTTGACGACCTGACAGTGCAAATGTATACTCTTTTGATTTTTCTNTGACTAAAATCCTTATTTGATTCAAATACAATTCTACCAATTATATCAAATTCTGTTCTGGTAAATTATAAATAGCATCTTCTGCTGCATTAGACAAAATATCTTGACGACCTGACAGTGCAAATGTATACTCTTTTGATTTTTCTNTAGCATCTTCTGCTGCATTAGACAAAATATCTTGACGACCTGACAGTGCAAATGTATACTCTTTTGATTTTTCTGTTTTAGTTCCAAAAATTAAATGAGCAGCAGCTCTATGAGCAACAATTTTACCTAAAATACCTCTCAAATCATGAACAGGCCCACCATTTTCTAAAATGAAGACTTGATTTTTGATTTGTTCTGGACTCATCACTTCTACAAGTGCTTGAAATCTTGGATTTATAGATGAAACTGTAAGTATTTTCAATAATTATATTTATATNATCACTTCTACAAGTGCTTGAAATCTTGGATTTATAGATGAAACTGTAAGTATTTTCAATAATTATATTTATATTATAAGTTTCTATGAATATTATTATTTCAAAATGGTAATTTATGTTATTCAATTTGAATTTACCTGCCCAAACAGATGGAATTACAGCAAAAACTTGTCGCCATTTTTCTTCACCCAATTCCAACTTCCACCGCTCTAGAGTTGGAATAAGTGCTTCCATTTGTAATTTAGCACCAATTTGAATACTTCTATCTAAATATTGAAAGATATCTTGAGAATATTCTTGAAATTCTGACACTGTCACTGTTCTAGAAAATCCTTGTTGTTTACTACTCCGACTGAGCCATTTGTTAATATATTTAAGTGTAATTTCTAAAACTTTGGAGTACATCTTGTCGAAGTTCTTTACCATTTTGGTTATTTGAATTCCAGAGAAATTCATCTCACTTCCAATTTGTGTGTAATTTTTCACAGGAAGTAGCCAAAGGTTTTCTCCAACTCGACGCAAGCTCAGTATGGACGCTTCAGACAAAATACTTCATTNCACAGGAAGTAGCCAAAGGTTTTCTCCAACTCGACGCAAGCTCAGTATGGACGCTTCAGACAAAATACTTCATTAGTGAAGTGGACAGTCAAGAAACCATTTGGAATTGATATGACATGATTGGACGTGAATATAAAACTTCTAATGACTACACCAAAGGCAAGATTTTCATTCGATGTATCTGAAGGTTGCCAAGAGACTCCATTCGTCAAACAGCTCGTCTCTTCCCCAAACGACCTGGAACCTAAGGCTTATAATTGTACAAANCAAGAGACTCCATTCGTCAAACAGCTCGTCTCTTCCCCAAACGACCTGGAACCTAAGGCTTATAATTGTACAAAGGTAACGTAAAATTTTTAATTTTAATCACTTTTAATCATAATAGTTAGGACTCATTTTTCACTTTTATGTGTGGCACACGAAGGTAGAACCTGAAGATACTTTTGGAATATCAAAGTCTCGCATTTTTATTCTAGATATCCAACATCCTCTACGAAGATAATTCAAATCTTCAATTTATCAGACACGCATAGAATTTGAATAATTGAATAATTATTAATTAATGCAAACCTTGAGTTTGTATAATATGTATTTCTATCAATTAGAAAAATGATTTTTCATGTTAAAGGAAAATTCAGATCTGACAGAGGTCTAGTTAGTTTGTGAAGTTAAATTTTTCTCTTGAAGAATATACTTTCTTAAATCATTTTACTTTCAAATTGTCTAATCCGCAGAAATTTAGTTACCACAGCCAGCGGTTAAAAATAGCATCACAGGTAAATTAAACCACTTTAAAAATAGTACTAAAATAGTCTAATTCCAACTAAATATAGTTTACTTTGTCTATATCCCTTGTAGATCGTCAAACATAACCGTTACATCTGTGAAACATGGAGGACGAACATTTATATTGCGTCTCAGCAATCACTGAGACAGGTCAAAATATTTTTGAAATAAATGGTTTTTTAAAGATTGAACCATGTTTTGAACAAAAGTACGTTTGCATAACATTATTAAAACGAGGTAAGGGTTACTAATTTCCAGAATTTCGATGCAATGTGAATTGATTTTTAAAGTATAATTATCTAAATAATTAGTTGGGAAATTGACATTTAAAAAAAAANCGATGCAATGTGAATTGATTTTTAAAGTATAATTATCTAAATAATTAGTTGGGAAATTGACATTTAAAAAAAAAATTGGCAAGAGTCTTTTAAAACTATGTATTTTAATTCAATGCTTAAAAATCTTTCAAAAAATTGANAAAAAAAAAATTGGCAAGAGTCTTTTAAAACTATGTATTTTAATTCAATGCTTAAAAATCTTTCAAAAAATTGAATCCATTTACGGATAATACAGGATTTTTGAGTTGTTATGTTCTTGTACATTAGTTTGTACCTAATGAATTATTGAAGTATAATATTTATTGATCAATATGATTAATGAACTTCTGAAATTTGATTTTTAACACTTTTAGGTAAAAAGAAAATAATCGCAACATGTCGAATGTCTAGAGATAGTCAATCATCCCTAATTTGGACAGAAGAAGTTCATCAGGAAGAGAACCTATGTTCAGTAATTTTAAACTGTCGAGGAGGATGCAACAGAGAAATTTTATTTGACATGAACATTAAATGTAAATTATTATTTTAAATTGTTACAGTAAAGGTCGTATAAGCCAAATTCGGTTAAGACGAACTTTTTTTTTCCGGGCACGGTAAAAGAATCACCCCTTCCCGTTAATTTCGTTTAATCCGAACCTCGACTTTCACGAAATTAATATTCTGGTACTTCGGTCTTCGGTTTATCCGAGCCTTACTGTAACATGGCTTCATTATAATTAATGCGTTCATAAATAGCTATTATATTTTTTGTAAATCAGCGGCAAAAAATGTGAAAGCGAATTTGGAAGACTACGCCGACTCTGATTTGATGAAAACTGTTGTAAGTTCATTCCTCCCTAAAATCCAGCCAAATTCATTGTTTTTGACATATATACTGATAAAACTATTTGTACATTTTTCTATTAATTTGATTATCAAAAAAAATCAGCATATGAATTCAGAGTCTTTAAATTGAATTTTTTTTATAATGAATGTTTGTATATCAGATTCAAATCTCATCATCTTACAGGGGACTCTAACTTGTAAAAATTCAAATTTGGATGTTACTACATTAGGGTTGTTTTCAAATCGCTTAGCGAAAATTGGGTTTGCAAATATTATTTGAGCTTATTCAAAATGCTTAATTTCTCAATAATAATGTTAAAAATTAAATTTTTTTTTGACAAAATTTTAATCTACTAACATGATTTATGTTTATAGGATGCCATGAAGCAAGAAGAGTTGGATTAAGGTCAAGGAATACCCTGAACTATCAAGGTTTAAATTTATATGGTGACAATCACCAATTCAACATACTATTTTCCGTACAACGATGCTTGTGGAGGTTATACTTATATATCCAGTCTGTATGTAAATTTAAAAAAAAGTTAGGTAATAATTCTGTAATCATATACTTGATTAATACCCATGATGATGTTAATTTGATTCAATACATTTTCCATCGATTTATGAGTTGCATAATTACTGTCATCAATCTCAAGAGCTGTTTCTACAACCTGGGTCCTATGCCACAATCAAATGACATATTGACATATTGACATTCACATGTATTTGTCAACAATTTACNTCCTATGCCACAATCAAATGACATATTGACATATTGACATTCACATGTATTTGTCAACAATTTACATAAAGTATCACGCCACAAAGATGGCAGTGACATATGACAGTGACAGATGAATTTCGACATTCGACAGGGAAAATTTGACATTTTACAAGTAATTGTCATTGACTTTTTTTGCGTCTGTGCGACATTGACTTATACTTGTCAAATGTCATAAATATTTGACAGAGGGATTTACCTCTGTCAGGTTTGGAAAATTAAATCTTTTGTATAAAAATTTTTGACTTATGGCTACGTTTGATGTCAGCGACTCTAGTAGCAGCGACAGTGAAGATATTGACGTATTGCTTCGTCCACTAAAAAAAGAATACAAAGTAAGAATGAATTTCATCCCATCCACTGATTTTGGTTTCAAAGAAAAGTTTAGAATAAACCAAATATATTTACTATATTTGACATAAAAATGTCAGAAAAGTTTGACAAGTGTCAAAAATCCTTGAATATGACATTTTTTCGTGGCGCGTTATTTTAGCATTCCTGTCAATGTCAACTGTCGATATGTCAATATGTCACTGTCAAAATGTCAGTGATTGTGGCACAGGACCCTGGAAGGCTTCTTGAATCAAGTTTGTTTTTGTTTGAGGTTTTTCAGCAACTTTAAACGCCATTATAATAACACTGTCTCACGTTAACCCTGAGAAACAGTTGTTATGATATGAAATTTTTATCTCGAAGATGCGCTGAATAAAAACAGTTGGAGTATGGCCTTTGGGATTACTAGATGGAGTAAAATTTGAAAAACCAAAATTGAACGTTTCAGGCAAAATATCTCATTGGTTAGTGAAATGGTCAGTCAAGAGACCATTTGCAATTGATATGGAAGGATTCGTCTTGAATGTGAAACTTCTAATGAGTAGATCAAAGGCAATATTTTAATTCGATGTAACCAAGGTTACCAAGAGACTCAATTTCTCATACATCTAGTATCTTCCCCAAACGACCTGGAACCTAACGCTTATAATTGTACAAAGGTACCGTAAAATTTTTAATTTTAATCACTTTTAGTCATAATAGTTTGACTCATTTTTCACGTTTATGTGGGACACGAAAACCACTAGTCCAAATCTCGACTTGGAACCAAAGTTTCCAAGATTGCCAAACTGATTTTGGTATCTAAGTGTATCGCTAGTTTCATCTGAAATCAAGAAGAATGTACAAAAAGAAATTTTTTTTTCAAGTTCAGAAACACTTCTTTGACTGATTAGCTGACAGATAATTGATTAATTAAAAACGATATGANTCTGTGCGACATTGACTTATACTTGTCAAAATGTCATAAATATTTGACAGAGGGATTTACCTCTGTCAGGTTTGGAAAATTAAATCTTTTGTATAAAAACTGTTGACTTATGGCTACGTTTGATGTCAGCGACTCTAGTAGCAGCGACAGTGAAGATATTGACGTATTGCTTCGTCCACTAAAAAAATAATACAAAGTAAGAATGAATTTCATCCCATCCACTGATTTTGGTTTCAAAGAAAAGTTTAGAATAAACCAAATATATTTACTATATTTGACATAAAAATGTCAGAAAAGTTTGACAAGTGTCAAAAATCCTTGAATATGACATTTTTTCGTGGCGCGTTATTTTAGCATTCCTGTCAATGTCAACTGTCGATATGTCAATATGTCACTGTCAAAATGTCAGTGATTGTGGCACAGGACCCTGGAAGGCTTCTTGAATCAAGTTTGTTTTTGTTTGAGGTTTTTCAGCAACTTTAAACGCCATTATAATAACACTGTCTCACGTTTACCCTGAGAAACAGTTGTTATGATATGAAATTTTTATCTCGAAGATGCGCTGAATAAAAGCAGTTGGAGTATGGCCTTTGGGATTACTAGATGGAGTAAAATTTGAAAAACCAAAATTGAACGTTTCAGGCAAAATATCTCATTGGTTAGTGAAATGGTCAGTCAAGAGACCATTTGCAATTGATATGGAAGGATTCGTCTTGAATGTGAAACTTCTAATGAGTAGATCAAAGGCAATATTTTAATTCGATGTAACCAAGGTTACCAAGAGACTCAATTTCTCATACATCTAGTATCTTCCCCAAACGACCTGGAACCTAACGCTTATAATTGTACAAAGGTACCGTAAAATTTTTAATTTTAATCACTTTTAGTCATAATAGTTTGACTCATTTTTCACGTTTATGTGTGGGACACGAAAACCACTAGTCCAAATCTCGACTTGGAACCAAAGTTTCCAAGATTGCCAAACTGATTTTGGTATCTAAGTGTAGGATTTCCGCTAGTTTCATCTGAAATCAAGAAGAATGTACAAAAAGAAAATTTTTTTTCAAGTTCAGAAACACTTCTTTGACTGATTAGCTGACAGATAATTGATTAATTAAAAACGATATGAAAATAAATTAGGAATGGACTGGGCTAGAGCCTAAAGTTAAAGTGGAATATCAAAGACTTCATTCTTATTCTAGGTACCGTAGGCATCAGATATGCAAAGAATTTGAATAAATGTCGCCAGTTTTCCATGAATGCATGACGCCAAAGAGCTAATCACTTGACAAACTAACTAAAGCTATCTGTCAGATTTCAATTTTTCTTTACTATATAAATCCTGACTTTTCTAATTGATGGTCTCAGAAAATTCAAATTATACAAACTTTTACATGAAGTCAAAACTGAATATTGAGTCCAAGGTTTGAGCGACTAAATATATTAGTTTATCAGCTTCAATGGATTAAATTCTAAAGGTAGATTTATTATTATTATTAAATTAGTCATTAAATTAGTCATAAATCCTTTATATCTTTTAACAGAAATATCGCAGTTTCTTCAGTTTCTCGACATAAGTGTGTAATAAGAAGTAGAAGACCTATGTCAAACCACCATTGTGTTGAATTCAGTAAAATAGCCAATCATCGACTAGAAATAACATCGAAAGTAAAANCTATGTCAAACCACCATTGTGTTGAATTCAGTAAAATAGCCAATCATCGACTAGAAATAACATCGAAAGTAAAAAAAAAAGTAAAACACTACCTCTCTTCTCTGACCCCGCCCAAAAAAAAATCAACCTAAAATTAGGCTAATGTGAATTGTTATTAAATGTAACTTTACCTCTCTCTCGTTAGTATCAACCGTAAAGAAGACATAATATAATGACGACAAAGCCGGAGTACTCTGTTGCAGTATTAGCAATTTCTGAAAACAAACCTAATTTACCAACTTTTGAGATAGAAGGAATTTTTACGATGCTACCTTCAATTCCAGAAAAACAAATGACAGTAAAACTTTACACAAGAGGTAAGATTTTGCAAATTAGTTTATCAGACAATTGATTTTTATTTTATTGTGAATTATTGTTTGTTATAAAATTACTTTTATATTAAGAAAATTGACGGTTAAGGGGTAAATCATGTAGGAAAATTATTCATCAAATTAATGTGATTGATTTCTTTAAAATCTCCAGAAAAAAACTCATTCAAACCATGTCATTTTGAAATCATTTATGTATAAATTGGATTATTTGAGTTTTTCGTAAGATTTATTCCTCTTCCATGATTGATTTCAAGGACGACAAAATTATGCGATTTTTCACGCCAAATTATGCGCTAAATATTTCAGTTTATGGGATTTTATGCGCTGAAATCAGACTCACAAAACTAGTTTAAAGGCCGTAGCATGTGATATTTATTCGCTGCTTTCACGCTNTATGCGCTGAAATCAGACTCACAAAACTAGTTTAAAGGCCGTAGCATGTGATATTTATTCGCTGCTTTCACGCTATCGCAACTTGACAACCTTAAAGTTGAAAACCTATACAACCTTTGCGAGTAACAAAGTCGTACCTTTCAAATTTAGATTTAACGAAGCGCAACATTTTCAAAAAAAAAAAAAANTATGCGCTGAAATCAGACTCACAAAACTAGTTTAAAGGCCGTAGCATGTGATATTTATTCGCTGCTTTCACGCTTTCGCAACTTGACAACCTTAAAGTTGAAAACCTATACAACCTTTGTGAGTAACAAAGTCGTACCTTTCAAATTTAGATTTAACGAAGCGCAACATTTTCAAAAAAAAACAAAAAAAACAATTCGTGTTCGTGATTTGGCTAGAGAATTCAGCATTGTTCTACTCCACCAAACTTTTTTTTTAATATTGTCTAACTGTCAAATTAATTGTTGAAAATCCCGTCCTACAACATGATGTTCCCAATGTTGTAATAATCACAGTCACAATAACCATAAAACTGTTATTTCTAAGTTTGAACCTCTTAACTTGTAAACAGGGTTCGTGATAATTATCAGCTTGATAATTATCATGATAATTATCACGATAATTATCAACGCTGAAAACATCATGATTTTTTTGATTTTTTCGATTAAGTTCAAAGCATAGCCATGGAATCTAATTGCCATCGCTCTTCTCTNAATCATGATTTTTTTGATTTTTTCGATTAAGTTCAAAGCATAGCCATGGAATCTAATTGCCATCGCTCTTCTCTTCCAAAAGCTCTTTTTTTCAGAGAAAGAATTAGAATAAAGTTGGTTTGGTTTGGGGAAGGCTAGCTCTTTCTCCAGGTTGGGACGTTTTTTTCTCGCTATTACCCAAACGGATAGAAGCCGGTGTGGGGAAATGAGAGAGTTGTTCATTTAAGAGCAAATTAGCCACTCCCTCCGAGGAATCTCATGCATAACTGAAACTATTGGACTCAGAAAACGAGGATTCTCTTGAAATCCCGCCAAAGTGTTGAAAAAATTTAAACTTCATCGCTCTCCACTCTTTCTCACTTTATTATCAGAAGAATTATCAAATCCGTATAAGTAAAGCGTGATTCATTTTTGTACGTGTTTTAACACATTTTAAAAATAATTGGAAAGTGAAAGCGACATGGAATAAGATTAATTAATCGAGATTAAGATTAAAGCTACAGTGGAANATATTGTCTAACTGTCAAATTAATTGTTGAAAATCCCGTCCTACAACATGATGTTCCCAATGTTGTAATAATCAGTCACAATAACCATAAAACTGTTATTTCTAAGTTTGAACCTCTTAACTTGTAAACACATTTAGCCTCTTATTACCTGAAATAACTTTTCTCTCCAGTTTACCACCGAGACTAAAATTTANTATGCTACTCGCCCATGTTAAAAAAAAAAATTTTTTTTTTTCAAAAAGTGGGTAAGTTGATAAATATCGAAAAACTCGGATAATTATCAAAAAATCCGATTTTTTTGATTTTTTTGAAAAAATCAAAAAAATCACGAACCCTGNTGTAAACACATTTAGCCTCTTATTACCTGAAATAACTTTTCTCTCCAGTTTACCACCGAGACTAAAATTTAAAATCTATACACTGGTACTGCTAGGTATGGTGCCAAGGATTGATGCGTTATTACGCTGTATTCATTAAATAGTTCGGCATCATTTGGTTAACAACAACAAAGTTTCAAATTTCTCCTCAAAATTATGCAATATTGTGCAAAATTTGGCAATATTATGCAGTATTATGCGCTACTTTGAAATTATGCAATTTATGCGTTTTATGCGGGACAAGTTGGTGTCAATTTTCACAACTTTTCTTGATCCAATAACACTAGAAATATGAATTAGACGACCAGGGTTAATTACGATTATGCAATTTTATGCAAATTATGGATTTGGTNATATTATGCAGTATTATGCGCTACTTTGAAATTATGCAATTTATGCGTTTTATGCGGGACAAGTTGGTGTCAATCGTCACAACTTTTCTTGCTCCAGCAACACTAGAAATATGAATTAGACGACCAGGGTTAATTACGATTATGCAATTTTATGCAAATTATGGATTTGGTCGTCCTTGTTGATTATCAATCTGGATTTAATAATTTTAATCTTAATTCGTTTAGGTCGGAAGAAGGTCATTGTTGAATGTGTGCTCTCTCGAGACAAAGAATCCTCACTTATGTGGACTAATGAGCTGAAAATAGATGAGAGACTCCGTACTCTTATTTTATACTGTCGAGAAGAAGGAGCATATCGAAAATTCACCTTCGAAATGGATATTCAAGGTACTCACTCTTATTTCAAATTTATTAGCGTTTCATGCTTCAATTATGTATTAAATGTTGCATCTTTTGTTTAAATCAGTGTCAGAGGATTTGAGACATTACAAGTCGGCGATGAGCCTTAGACCAAACTATTTCAGTTACCTAAGTATCTTCGCTCAAACCAAACTAAAACCATTGTTCAACATAAATCATAATGTTATTTATGTATTTTACTTTGATAAGATTTCAGACAAAAATTTAATACCTAAAGAATTTCACCGATTTTGTTCTACTTTAAAAAAAAACTTTAATTTTTAAAATGATTTTTTGTATATCAGATTCAAATGTCATCTTACAGGGGACTCTAACTTGTTAAAAATTCAAATTTGGATGTACATTAGGGTTGGTTTCAAATTGCTTAGCGAGATTTAGTTTTACAAATATTAGTTGAGCTTATCCAATTGGCGTAATTTCTCAATTATTTAAAATAAAAAAAAAAACGAAATTTTGATTTCTACTCTATATGATTTACGTTTATAGGATGCCATGGAAAAATCAGTGTTGGATCAAGGTGAAGGGAGAGCCTGAACAGTAAAGATTGAGAAGAATTATTATCAATATGGAAGCAATCACCAACTCAATTCACTTTTTTTTTTCGTTCGATCAAACTAGATTGAGTATTAAGTTCCAAGCGTCTTTTCTGCGCAACGCGAGAAAGTTTGAAAAAATTAAGATCTTGGATTTTGAGTTGGACTAAAAACTAATTTGAACAACCATAATCTGATGCAAAGTTGGGCACAGATATTAAGTAGTTGAATTTGAAATTGTGAAATTGTACTTTTGAGAATTGTCATGTTATCCAATTTTTCACCCTGATTCTGAATATAATATTGGTTAACGAGGCTGAGACCCTTAAGGGTCTTTCATGAGTACAAAGTTCATTGAAACTTCCATTCCAACTCAGAATTAGAATTTAATTTGAATTGTCATGGAGGNAAAGTTCATTGAAACTTCCATTCCAACTCAGAATTAGAATTTAATTTGAATTGTCATGGAGGTCCCAAGTTAAATTGAACTCATCATTGCGAGTCCAATAATTCAGTAATTTTTTTTAGATTCCTCCCTACCTAATAAAAATAATGGTGACTAGTTGTTCAATATGGACTATTGCATGCGCAGTGGACATTTACATATGCGCAGTAAGCATTCATATATGCGCAGTGGGTTTTTATTTATGTGAAATGTACTTTAGTATGCGCAGTGGGTATTTATATATGCGAAATGAACTTTTGCATGCGCAATGGACATCTATAAATGCGCAATGGACATTTCCATATGCGCAGTGAGTATTTATATATTCGCAATGGACTTCTGCATGCGCAGTGGGTATTAACATATGCGTAGTGAGCATTTATAAAAAGGCGCTATTCGCATGCTAAAGTCAACTGAGCGTATGTAAATTTCCACTGCGCATATATAAAGGCCCACTGCGCATGCGAAACTCCATTGCTCATAAGTTAATTCCCACTACGCATACATAAAGTCCTACTGCGCATACGAAACTCCATGACGAATATATAATTTCTCTCTGCGCATATTTCTGCCTTTTTTAATTTATTCAAGTTGAGTTAAAGAAAGGAAAACCTAAAGTAACTAATTGTACTCACAATAATTCTCTAGTTGACCTTAAGTCCTCCGTACTTTAATTCAATTTAATAAATTAACAAAACCAAAAATAATATCAAGTGAACTAAGTCTGGCACAATCAAACACTGAATGAAAGAGTAGGATGGAAATAAAAAAAATTCCGTTTCCCATAGCCGTTTTATTGGAGTGAACAACTCTGCGAGTAGGAAATTAACGAAACAAGCAGCAGAGCAAAAGACTTTTTCTCANATGTTTGAAAATTATACACCGGGGCACAATTAATTCGTGAAAGATGAATGAAAGATGAATGAAATATGAAATTGATGATAACATGTCAAGTTATTACCATCACGCCAGAGCTCTCATCTAAACTTCTCTATCTGTTTATGTCTTTTTTAGCTTCATACGCCTTATGAAGATCTCAACTACGAATTCCCAAATAATACTCTGTATATGTCATTTTAATGTCAAGTAACAAAGTAAATCAAAATTGAAAACGTCATGCCATTGACAATTTATCACATACGGCGATGCCGTGCAATTAAATGAGTAAACATGAAATAAAAAAAAAATTTTAATTAAAGAATTTTTTTTTCAAAAAAAAAGTCATGTTTTTATAATTGAAAGGGTAAGAGGAAAACCATGAGAATTTTGAAATTATAATTTTGTACTGCCAATGCAAAACATTTTCATTACACAATATCGCAACTATTTATTATTAATTGAAGTGTCCATGCCTATGGACAAAGTTGGTTTGAATTTTTTGGTGTTCATAGATATGGACAACAAGGTTGGTCTGGAAACTATCCTTTGCCTAGGATTGTGGACACGGGAAATAAAATAAATAACTTAATTTCTCAAATTTCAAAATAATTAACTAATTTGTTTCGTTCCACGTTATTAGAGGAATACTAACATAACTCTTTCAAGTGCTCCTCGGAAGTGGTTCAATGTAATTAGAATTTAATTATGTTTACTATTCCCAATCTCAAGTCATAAATTTATGACTTGAGATTTTTTTTTTCAATTACTCTATTATTAAATAAAGTATTAAGTTACTGATAAAGTTATTCATTAGATTAGACTAAAATCCTTATTTGATTCAAATACAATTCTACCAATTATATCAAATTCTGTTCTGGTAAATTATAAATAGCATCTTCTGCTGCATTAGACAAAATATCTTGACGACCTGACAGTGCAAATGTATACTCTTTTGATTTTTCTGTTTTAGTTCCAAAAATTAAATGAGCAGCAGCTCTATGAGCAACAATTTTACCTAAAATACCTCTCAAATCATGAACAGGCCCACCATTTTCTAAAATGAAGACTTGATTTTTGATTTGTTCTGGACTCATCACTTCTACAAGTGCTTGAAATCTTGGATTTATAGATGAAACTGTAAGTATTTTAAATAATTATATTTATATATAAGTTTCTATGAATATATAATTTCAAAATGGTAGTTTATATTATTCAATTTACCTGCCCAAACAGATGGAATTACAGCAAAGACTTGTCGCCACTTTTCTTCACCCAATTCCAACTTCCACTGCTCCAGAGCTGGAATAAGTGCTTCCATTTGTAATTTAGCACCAATTTGAATACTTCTATCTAAATATTGAAAGATATCTTGAGAATATTCTTGAAATTCTGACACAGTCACTGTTCTAGAAAATCCTTGTTGTTTACTACTCCGACTGAGCCATTTGTTAATATATTTAAGTGTAATTTCTAGAACTTGGAGTACATCTTGTCGAAATTCTTTATCATTTTGATCATTTAAATTCAATGCAATTCGTGTTACTTCCAATGTTTCTGTAATTTTTTCACCGAAAATAGCTAAAGGTTTTCTCCAATTGGATGCATGCTCAGTACGGAAATATGGTACAAGAATCCCATATATACCAAGTGGAATATGACCAATTCCTTTTCTAATTTCATATTCTTGTGATACTGGACTAATTGTATGTGAATATCCATTTTCTAAATATAGGGTGAATGTACCTCCAACACCAGTCAAGTCATGTAACGGTTCAGTCTCAGATGCAACAATGAGTGGAAAAATATTTTTACCAATATTTTCTGTAGTACTACTGATATACTTTCGTGCATCCAAATTCAATTCACGCACCGTGAGTAAAAAATTTCGATTTGAATCTCCACGATGCGCAGACAGATGAAGATAATTCTCTCTTGAGGTTTCATAATCTTTGATGGTTCTATCAAATTCATCACCATCGCGGATAGGTCTGAATAACCTGTGTAAGTAAAAATGATGTTTAATATAAATAATTGAATAATTCAAATATTGTGTTGGTTTTAGCTAGTGTTGCACCGATGCATCGGCCGGGCCGATGAATCCGCCGCCGTTGCGATCATCTAGTCGCATCCGCGTGGCATCGGCATCGAGATAAAAATTGAATCGGCCAGTTGGCCGATGCAGTTGCCGATTCAAAAAAAAGGAAATATAATTTATTGCAAAGTTTGCTTAAAGTTTGCTTAAAATTTGCCTTAATATGAACCAAANATTCATCACCATCGCGGATAGGTCTGAATAACCTGTGTAAGTAAAAATGATGTTTAATATAAATAATTGAATAATTCAAATATTGTGTTGGTTTTAGCTAGTGTTGCACCGATGCATCGGCCGGGCCGATGAATCCGCCGCCGTTGCGATCATCTAGTCGCATCGGCATCGAGATAAAAATTGAATCGGCCAGTTGGCCGATGCAGTTGCCGATTCAAAAAAAAAGGAAATATAATTTATTGCAAAGTTTGCTTAAAGTTTGCTTAAAATTTGCCTTAATATGAACCAAANTATAATTTATTGCAAAGTTTGCTTAAAGTTTGCTTAAAATTTGCCTTAATATGAACCAAAATCAATTAAAAAACAACATTTTGAGTAGAAAGAATCAGCCGATTCATCGGCCGATGCATCGGCGGNTGAACCAAAATCAATTAAAAAACAACATTTTGAGTAGAAAGAATCAGCCGATTCATCGGCCGATGCATCGGCGGTGGCCAATTCTACAGTCTGCTGCATCGGTGCAACGGCAAATTCGAATTTTAGCCGCATCGGGGCAACACTAGTTTTAGTTTAGCCTAAAACTAAAAGGAAACTTTTANCGGCAAATTCGAATTTTAGCCGCATCGGGGCAACACTAGTTTTAGTTTAGCCTAAAACTAAAAGGAAACTTTTACTGTTGGATTTTGTCAGAATATGGACAGCTGCTTGGTTTCTTCGGATTGTCACTGGTTGTTGAATTGGTATTGGAATTCTTTTTTACTTCTGATGGGACACATTTACTGATAACCTGAAGATTTTCTTCGTTCTGATTGGTCGTTGTAGATTTTTGACAGATGGTAGGTGGACAACAGATGTCATTGGTAGATCCTTCGGTGCAGTCACCGTTCAAGGTAATACAGTTATTATTATTCTGATCCTGGATCTCTGGAATTTCATTCCCGGATGTACTAACGATGAATTCCATAGTGTAGAATCCACCTTAAGTAATAAAAACAAAAAATTTTTTTTTTCAATTAACAGGTAGGATTATGATTTATAAAACTGTTTAGGTATTTTTTTTACTTTACCAGCAATTAGTAATGTAGTAACTCCAATGACCAGTAGACTCAACAGTGACATTTTGAGTATATTAGAAATATACGTTTCTGAGCTTGATATACTAGAAAATATAAATATTTTTGGATGCATCATGACGTACTGTGAAATAAAACTGTTGTTAAAAATATCATAATTTTTATTAACAAAAATGATACTTAAAAATCACAGGTGAACAGATGTTGGGAAACACTCAGATGTATATAGCTTATTGAATTGATTAATTAAAAAGTTGATTCATTGTTATGAAAATGAATTGTTGTAAATTTGATTTACGAAACGAAATTTTTTAGCATCATTTATTCATCAAAAGTCACTAAATTTTTTTTTTTTTTTTTTTTTTTGGAAACAATTTCTTCATACTTTTTATTAGAACCACATTTTATCTAATAATTGTGAAATAAATTGGGTTTTCGAATTAAATAATTATTTCTAATAATTAAAGTTTAGATTGAATGAAAATTTTGAAAATTTTGAAAATTTTGAAAAAATTTTTTTTAATAATAATTATTGTAAATTTGGATGAATAAAGTCAAAATTCTTGAAGACGTCCGCAATATGGAACAAAAATATGCGGGAATTTTTTTAAATGAAAAAATTTGAATTTGAATTTAAAAGACAAGTTTTTATTTTTAAATTTGACACACTACACATTCGAGATTCGATTCGAAACATTCCAATTTCAATTAATTTAATTAATCAGATTTTAGTAAGTAATTAATTCGAAAAATTTATAACGACGTAAATTTTTTTTCCCTACCTAGGCATTTGAGACTTGAGAAAAGTTATAATGGCAGTATGTATCGCTGTTATTGGAAAAGATGTAAGTAATTTTATTTTTATGTTAAATGTTAAATGTATGAATGGATTTCTTGAGCTGTCAAAGATTAATTAGATTCTATATAGTTTATAATACATATTCTATTTAAATTATTCCAGAATGGTCCGCTTCTTGTTCGATGTCGCACAAGTCAAAAATCAGATTCCGAATTACAATACCATTACATTGTTAGTTCTGCCTTGGATATTGTAGAAGAAAGAGTTCAGAGTTCAAATTCTAAAGCAATTCTTCCCCAATCAACTCTACCTTCAACTTCAGAGGCAACCAGAGAACTTTATTTGGGTGCTTTAACTGCTCAGGAGGATTATAAAGTGTAAGTTTGACTAATCATAACTATTTATTTACTACCATTACAAAATAGAAATTTCATTATTTGAGGAATTGATCATTGAAATCATTATTGATCTGTTCTCAAGTAAAGAAAAGTAAAGTAAAAAATTTAGCTTTCCTCTAAAAGACTAAGGAGAGACTTGAGGGCATTGACTCTTCCCATTCCAAAATGGTAGTTTGGCCACTCTGTGTCTGGAATTCCTCCACATGTTTTCCCAGTATTTATTACATCTCTGTCGATTCCTTTTGTCAAATGTCGCGTGACGTTTACAAGTGAAAGGTCTTGGTCTCTGCCTTTAAGAAGAGCAACCACACCAGCTGCATGTGGACAGGCCATAGAAGTTCCCGAGAGTACGGCATAGGCAGTATCACCAGTATTGTAAGAAGACCTGACAGCAGATCCAGGAGCAGTGACATCTGGCTTAAGGGTGTTAAAGACACTGGGTCCCACACTGCTAAAAGTGGATAGAGCGTCTTCAATTGTTGTGGAACCTACTCCTATTATATCTGGATGATCGGCAGGGGAATTGGCAGTACCACATCTTGGGCCAGAGTTTCCATTAGCGAAGAGACCAACAATCCCTGCCTCTTTCCATGCTGCAATCACTTCATGATACATAGGTCTTCCTTGACCACCTCCCCATGAGTTACTCACAGCATGAGGGGCTTTGCTACAGTCCTTTTCCTCTCCCGTGGGGTTAGTGGGACAAACCATAAACTGACCACAACTAATTAAATCAAATTGTGAACAGGAGAAGGATGCACACCCTTTACATGCGAGCCATTTACATCCTGGAGCAACTCCAATTCCACCTTATCAAAATTTCAATAATAATTATTAAAACTATCAATTATTTGGAATTAGGAGTACCTTGACCAGCAATTGTTCCAGTGACATGAGTTCCATGACCATTTCCATCATTAGGAGTAAGGGTATGACCACTAGGGTCAAACCATCCAAAATCTCCAACGAAGTTGTCTTTGATTGCTTCGTGAGTGTACCTAGCTCCTGTGTCAATTATACCCACTCGAACATTCTCTCCATTATTTCCTCCATCTAATCCCCATGCTTCTGGTGCCTGGATGATACTCACTCCCCATTCTTCGTCATTCGTAAATGGTCCTTGACTTTCAATGATTTCAACTGGAACCAAAAGTTCAAAGATTTCTTCCTCAAAGACTTCGGCAACTTCAGGTAGTTGTCCTATCTGTTGGACCAATGAGGGAGATGCTCCATGAATGTAGACTTGGTTGTTGATCCAAAAGCTCTGGTAGCTTCCAGAATCTCTATTAGCTAGGAGACTTAAAACCCTTTTTTGAGATTTAGCAGCATTTTTTTCAAGTGCTTGATTCAAAGCGTTTAGTTTATCAGTTCGAGTAGAAAAAACTTGACGATGGAAGGAGTTAAGGACTCGAGCAGTTCCTGCTGTAAAAGATACGAAAACATTCGCAGTGCCTTTGGTTTCGAGGACTTTATTCAAGGATGGGTCAACTCTCGAAGGAAACCCAAAGGCTTCCACCACAAGAACAAAAAGAAAAATGACTTTGAACATTTTTTTATATAAAATTGTATAACAGAGGTTTATGCTAAGGATTGTAATGAAAATAAACTCTTTGAAAGCTGAATAATTATAATTGTTTTTAAAGCTTTTGATTATTTCTTTCTTACTAAAATTCGTTAAAAATTGACTGATGATTTTCTACCAACGAAATGTTGGAGTATTTATTACAAAATAATTTATACAATATACTAGAAATAGAATATTTTTTTTTTATAGAATATTAGAAAATTTGATCTCTGTGGACGTGGAGTTGTGTCATCATTTATTTAGGGAGTTTCTAAAATAATTATTGGAAATCCCATTAAAAAAAATATTTGCTTTATAGTACCATTGACTCTGTGAGTTGAACTTCAACAATAATAATTGTTGATTAGTACNACTAAAATTCGTTAAAAATTGACTGATGATTTTCTACCAACGAAATGTTGGAGTATTTATTACAAAATAATTTACAATAATACTAGAAATAGAAAATTTTTTTTTTATAGAATATTAGAAAATTTGATCTCTGTGGACGTGGAGTTGTGTCATCATTTATTTAGGGAGTTTCTAAAATAATCATTGGAAATCCCATTAAAAAAATATTTGCTTTATAGTACCATTGACTCTGTGAGTTGAACTTCAACAATAATAATTGTTGATTAGTACAAAAAATCTTGTTCATTAACAAGATTTGATCTGAATTGTGNCAAAAAATCTTGTTCATTAACAAGATTTGATCTGAATTGTGGGTTCAGAATTCACTAAAATCATAATAAAGTGTCAAGTCGCTCCTCACTGCGTGATGACTGATAAGAACTTTTTTAGTAGATTATGATGGGGTTACAAAGGTATCGGATTTCATTGTTGTATATTTTTTTTATTAGTAATGATTTGTTTTGCTTATAAGTAATAATAGTGAAGACTAGTGCTTAAATTATAATTTAGTTGGTAATCAAATAAGGTACTGAACCTCAGGTTGTTGATAAGGGTCAGGCGTCAGGGGTCATTTCTTTGAACAAGTTTTGATAACATTTTATTTACTTTTTTTTTAACCTTTTAGTTAATTCGTCGCCACAATCAATCCCATCACATGAAGTAATAGAATCGCTGAATTTTGAAACAGGATTTTATTTCCAGAGATTTTATATGGTATACATACTCGTTGAGTCACGTTACAGGGTCCACAGATACTCCCGGAGCCTTTTACTGCCATGTTCTCTTCACGAAGACAGACACCACTAGAGAAATTTATAAAAAAATTTGAACATCACTAGAGAGATTCATAAAAAATTTGAACAACTTATCCAATTCTATTGGTTAATTTAAAAATGATAACCTTGCACAGTAGTGATCAAGTGTATATTCTGGTCGATGATTTGGTTGTCGATCACTATAGTAAAATTCGAGTCGTACTGCTTCTGCACTGTCTTTAGGAAAGCATGGAAATCCTTCTTGTATGACACACTCCACGACACTCTCATCAAAAGGTGGTGGAGACACAATTGGATAAAATCCACTTTTACGTTGTGAAATTTGTCGAAAAACATGACATTTTTCTATAGCTTGTTTGTCCATAATTGGCCCACGTCCTTCTAATTTTTGATTTTCTATTACTGTCACATTGCAATGACTCAGGTCAATCAATGAGAGTGAAATATAAAGTTTTATTATTATTTTAAAACTCCAACGTCTGACCTGGGTCATGAACATGATTCAATAATAATATTATTTTTTTTAATAATTTTTTAAGTTAAAAAAAATTTTTTTTTTAACTCTGCGCCTGCGTGTTAGAGAATTTTGTCAATAGAACCCTTCGATCTCATCATGGCGTCGTCGTCTTAGGGACATGCTACTTTGGACAATATTAATACTTTCCATTTAATTATTATTTTTTTTAAGTAATAATAATAACTAATTAATTTCAAAACTATATNCAATATTAATACTTTCCATTTAATTATTATTTTTTTTAAGTAATAATAATAACTAATTAATTTCAAAACTATATATATTTTTTCTGTTTCTAGATATGGATATATGACGAATACGAGGATAAAGTTCATCATTGTTATTGAAGAGTNCAATATTAATACTTTCCATTTAATTATTATTTTTTTTAAGTAATAATAATAACTAATTAATTTCAAAACTATATTTTTTCTGTTTCTAGATATGGATATATGACGAATACGAGGATAAAGTTCATCATTGTTATTGAAGAGTNATATATTTTTTCTGTTTCTAGATATGGATATATGACGAATACGAGGATAAAGTTCATCATTGTTATTGAAGAGTACTCAATTCCTGTAAGAGAAAATGACATTCGAATGGTAAGGGATTGTTTCAATCTTAATTAAATTAGCATAAGTGTCAGACACTTGTGTGTTTTTGTTCCAAGCGTACACTACTTAGGTAATCAATAGTACTTTCTGTAAAACAATGAATTAATTATTCTCACATGATTTTTACTTTTAGATGTTTCGAAAGCTCCATGGTGCCTTTTGTGACCTCATGTCCAACCCATTTGTTACTCCAGGAACTCAAATCACATCACCGTAAGAGAATTCAATTATTTTCTTTAAAAAAAAATATATATATATATACATGAAATGTGTAAATTGATTGATAAATAATTATTGTTTTGTTTTTCTTTTAGTCGTTTCTCCGAAGTGGTGGACTCTATCCTTCTCAAATCATAGTTTAATTAGTATTATTAGGGTACAACAGCTGAGCAAGTGCATTGGTTAAGTGTCACTGTTCTTGTAATAACTAAGTACATTAGTTTAGTTTGGTGTCAATTATTTTACCTATTGGATCAATTCCAAATGTTTGGAATGACAAATAGATTTAAAATGTCAACCATGACCTCAAAAAGAAAAAAAAAATTGAAATGTAGTGATGTCATTGAGAATTCACCAGGTAGGAGAATAATTGCATCAGCCAAATGTTAGTATCAGCATTGAAAAATTGGAGCAATTGGGCGATTAATTGATGATTAGAAGACTAACTAACTACCGAAGTGATAGAAAATTATGGATTGTCAGAATTCAAAGCTTGTTTTTTTTGACAAGACCTCAACATTAATATAATTCCGAAGAGGGTTCAAAAAAATATATAATTAATTGTGATTGTGAAATCTGTAGGTGTTGGATTTGTTAATATTATCTCCGGCTAATATTCTCACCTCGTAAATACTAAATTACCTTGAGTATAGCTGTCATGAGACTTTCGGCTATTAATAATCTAATTGTGCTCTCTGATTGGTTAAGATAATTTAATTAACATTTTTGTACTTTGGGCTCTCCACGTTGGCAAAAAAATAATTTAGCCACTTGTCAGCATGGAGTCACTAGATCTTGCCCAGTACTTTCTGATCATTAGAAGGTTGCTAGTTTACAACGTGTATGTAATTCCAATGGTCTAAATTTTTTAAAGCCGCTACTCGACCCATACGCTTTTATGATTGATTAGATAGTGAATTGTATAAATGAGATTTTTTTTCTGTCCCAGAAGCCATACTTCTTGAATTTTGAATTTTCGGACAAAAGATTTACTAAAAACCGAGGATTAGAATTTTTTTGTTTTTTTTTTTTGAAAAATGAAAAGTTGGCAATGGACTGCACTTCTACTCTGTTGCTTCGGTTTCTTCAAAGAATTCCGACCTTCAGAACCATATGTGACAAAATTTTTGATTGATTTTAAGAATGTGACAAAAGAACAGGTAACTGAAATTTCAATTATAATCAAATTTTATGTAATTTTATATTTAAAAAAAAAATTTTTTTTTTAACTTTTTTTTTCTTGTTTTAGGTTGTTCAAATTGCTTATCCAATAGCTACTTATACATATTTGGGGGTACTTCCGGCTGTCTTCTTACTCACAGATCTCCTTCGATATCGACTCATCATTTTTGTCGAAGGTGTGGGATTTGTCGCGGTCTACGCTATGCTCATCTGGGGAGAAGGACTAACAAATTTAAAAGTAAAATTTTAAATTTTTTGATTAATTTCAAGGTCATGCCAGCAGTTAGATAGCAACCAGGTTCAAAAAATTTCCAAAACTTGAAATTTTTAAATTGTTAAATGATAAGTGATTCCTATTGGAAATTTGATGCTGAATCGAAAGTGCTAGGTCCCAGACCTCAACATTGCCACAATATGAAGATATAAACCCAAGACTAAGACAAAGCCGTTTTCCACGAAATTAATTAACAATGTTAATTTTTTCTAAACTTTGATTTATAATTTATAGATTCTCGAAGTACTCTATGGAATAGCATCAGCCACTGAAGTCGCTTATTACACTTATATTTATGCCAAAGTGGACAAGGAACACTACAAAGTCGTTACATCATACACATATAGCGCCATTTTTATAGGAAATTTAATAGCAGCTATCGCATCCCAACTCCTTGTTTCCTTTAATTTGATGAATTACTATGAACTAAACTATTTATCCCTTGGAGGAACAGGATTAGCCTTTCTCACTGTTTTTTTCCTCCCTTCTGTTCGACAATCTATCTATTTTTATCCAAAATATGACGAACATACCCCTAAGATCAAATTTCATCAAAGACTCACACGAGCCTATACTTTTCTCTTTCGTGATTTCAAAGCTGCTTATTCAAACAGTTATATTCTCAAATGGTCAATTTGGTGGTGTATGGCAACTGCCGTACATCTCCAAGTTGCTAGCTACTCTCAATCACTCTGGGAAGTTATTTCTCCTGAAGATGCTGAGAATGAAGGTTGGAATGGAGGTGTTGGAGCTGCACAAGCGTCATTAAGTAAATAAAATACTCTGCTAAATCAATTATAATTAATTAATTACAAAAATACTTACATTTTTGGTGTTATTTGATATTTCTAGGTGCAATTTTTGCCATTGGTGTGGCAAGATTGACAGTTCCTTGGGAAAAATGGGGTGAAACATATCTCTTTGTCATTTCCATTCTCCAAGGTGTAATGCTTATATGGATGGCTCAAACAAATAATATTTACATTTGTTACATTCTCTATGTGATATATCGTATTCTATATCAAGTTCTTATCACCGTGGCAAGGTAATTTAAATACACTAAATCTTGACTAGTTGTAGTGTATTAAAAACTTTAACAAAAAAAAAATTTTTTTTTTGTAGTGCCGAAGTTGCTACTCGAATTAGTGAAGAGAGCTACGGACTTATTTTCGGTATCAATACTTTTGGAGCAGTTCTTATTCAGACTATTATCACAATTGCTGTGACAGGGGAAGAAGGATTGGCTCTCAATGAAAGAGATCAATTTACAGTCTATGGAGCTTACTCCATCATTCTTGGTGTTCTTTTTGTTTGTGCTGCCATTTATACTCTCTTATGTACAAAAAGTTCAACCAATCATGATAGAAGTCCTTCACTTGCTCATTTGGACAAGAACGACTCTACCTAAAAGGATAAAGGTAAAAAACTTCAATAGTAGAAAAAATTTACTGATGTTATAACTAAAAAATTGTAATTTGTTACGTGTAAACTAAAAAACTAAGGAAGGAATGTGATATTAAAATTTGAATTCATTTAGAAATTATCCATAACCCTTTAGATCCCGAGAAAAATAATAATAATAATACTCTGAAAAATAACTTGTTTTTAGGTTTGCACTTGGCAGCTTACTATTAAAGCTAATACTTACTTGTGCATCAGACCAGAGAACACTGCAATTCTGTAAAAGGTTCAAAAGTAAAAAAAAATTATGGCTGAAGTAAGTGTTTGTGAATAGATTAGTCAATTACATTGCGATTTAGTTGTTTCACTTGACTTTCGTTTCCGGCCTCCTCGACCGTTGGTTTTCAATTCCATGGTAGTTTCAACAATTGAACCAGATCCTTCGACAATTTCCTCTTCTGCCNTAGAATGTGTCATCGAAGTTTCAACAATTGAACCAGATCCTTCGACAATTTCCTCTTCTGCCTCTTTCTTAGCTTGCAATAACTTCTGTGTATATTTGTACTCCTGTGGGAAAAAAATAATAACTGATTCTAATATTATTATTATATAAACCGGAAGCATTAGATTTGTAATTAACTTTTAGTTAATTACAAATCAATTAAAATCTCTTCCAAAAGGAAAGCATTTGGAAGAAGTTTTCTATCTTTAACTTGCTTTTCAATAGATCCACTTCTTATAAATCAGTTTTGAACTTTAGTAAATTCAGATTATTATTTAAAAAAAACAAAAAAAAAAAAAAAAACTTTTAGTTTAACTTACATCCAAGATTTTGAAAGTATCTTTTGCCATTTCACTGGCATATTTTGCAAGGACGGAGTCAGTCCCATTGAAAGTGGTGACATTGAGAAACATAAGTGCCAAATCCTTTTCGTACTGCTCAAAGCTTTTGATTACTCCTTGGTTAATATCACTTTTGATTGTCTTCAGACTTTTTGGTCTAGATAAAAATAGAGTAATATATGATAAATTGAACTAAAATGAGATTTTTACAATAATTATTATTAAAATCTTACTCCTTAACTATAGAATAGTACTGAGCAGCCCATGGAGACTTCTTGGTAGGTAGTTCAAACTTATTTCCATATTTATGACGCTGAACTCGCTCGTGAATCAAGAGACAAACTTTTTTGAACTTACGTTGATCCTCCACCCTGAGAAGAAGAAAAAAACATTCAGTTGAATATTTCTAAAACAAAACAAGTTTTTTTTTTTTTTTTGGTAAGAACTTACTGTTGGGATTTTTCAGGAGACATCTTTATTTTGACGTCAGTCATAAGACCAATATCCCTTTTGAAAGCATCCTCTCTTCGGATTTTTTGTAAGCGTCCCAAGTCTTCTTTCGTGAGTATTGTCATTGGTGGATGGACTTTTTTCTTAGCAATACGTGGAGGTACTACTACTAAGTTCGGAATAGGCAGGATTGTATCAGTCATTTCTTTTACTTGAACATTTGAAGGCATTTCAATGGATATATCAATTTTGATATCTGTTATTATAAGTAAATTACTTTCCAAATTGAATTATACGTGTTAATGTAGTACCATGTCTTACCATTAGTAGAGGCATTCTCTTCATCATTACTTTTACAACCAATTCGTTCCGCTTGAGCAATAATTCCAGGAACAATGTCTGGTACATCCACTTTTGCTAAATCCTGGATCATGGCTTCTCCTCTGTCTCCATTAGTATCACAGATTTTATCAGGAATTTCAAATACTGCTAGTTTGTTCTCAAGTCTTTCGGATTGATTATCCTCCATTTTTAAAGCGACAGATTCGGGATAATTTTCATTTTTTAATTCCATAATTGGAATTACCTCAGTTTTAATTTCACATGGATCCAATAAGGGAATATTTTCATTAGCATCAACTTTATCAGGATCTTCCTTCAGGTGTAAAGATACTGTTGTGCATTCAAGACCAATTAAATCTTCAGTCTTAGATTCATGTTCTAATTTCTCGTGAGACTGATCGTCATCCTTATCACTTTCTTCATCGTTGTCAATAGAGTCTGACTCAAATTCACTATCATCTGAAAATTAAAGAGTTAAACAATAGATACCTAAATTTTCAGTATTAGTTTGACTTACCATCATAGTTTGGTCCTACCCCATTTGCAATTTCAAGTCTCACTTTTTTCCGTAATTTTTTCATACGCTGGTAATCTGGGTCTGAATCATCCATGTCTTCTTCATCAGTGAGCCTAGTAAAATTATAAATATTTTACTAGTACTTTTTTCATTCTACACTTTACCACTACCATTGCTATTTGTAATTAATACAATAAATATATTTACATTGTTTCCATAATGACTGTGTTCAAATCTTCCTCTTCAAATGCTATACTCTCATCTTCTAATCTTTGAATTTCCTTCATTGTATATAAATACTCGACTTCTTCTTCTGCTTTAATAGGTCTTTTCTCTACAACTGTCTGATTAAATTCTAAAATACAAAATCAGAATTATCAAATTGCTTTTACTCTACACATAAACATACTCTACTACATACGACTAATCGTACGGCGGTTCAACTTACGTTTCATCAGTCGACTCTGAGCTAATTCAACTGGTGTTTCGACAGAAGATTCAGCTGAAGGAGTTGAGCCTACATCACCTAGTGTAGACAATACTTTATGAAACTGTAATTCACACTGTTTTGGAGTAAGAATGAGTCCTGCTGGAACGAACATCTTTGGTAATACACCCGAAACTTCTTTCCTAATTGATAGTTAGGAAACTCTGTAACACTAAATTGATCATTTTGTTTTAAACTGACAATCCTATATACCAATTGTAGTTAAATTTCGGAGCCATTATTGATAGCATTAGATTCATTGTTGAATCCCAAAATACTTCTTGGTTCTTCATGACCGTGGTACTACTACTAGGTCCTGGAATTGGAGCAGTCATTCTTAACTTACGTCCACGTCATCAACCATGCCATGTACTGAGACTATGTTAGATAAAAAATTATTAATATCATATAAAATCTAATAATTACGAATGTTTTCAAGGTCAACCTCCAACTTTGGATTTTTAAACAAAGTTAATACATACATTATTTGATTTGATTATCAAATACAATTTTCTAATACAAAACAACAAACTGATGTTAAGTTAAATTAGCGTATTCAATAAAACAATGAAACCTAACTTACCTTTATCATCAGCTTAAGAAAGCTTACACCAATCTGTTGAATCAATCGACAATAATAATTTAGTAGTTAGAAATGCTTCAAATATGATATGGTTCAACACTAACAATTGAGTCAATTGTTAGTGTTGAACCATATCATATTATTTAGTCAATTGAATTGACTAAACGTAAACTTAACCTAATTGAATGTTAGTAAAAATTTAAACGATAATAAAATAAATGTTTAATTTATCTTGACGAACTCTGTGTAGAGACTGTATACCGAAATATAGCAAAAGTCGGCACTCTTCGTCTCGATCAAGTGTCAAAAACGAGAAACAAAGTTATATTGTGGTCTTTTAATAACGGATGNGTCGGCACTCTTCGTCTCGATCAAGTGTCAAAAACGAGAAACAAAGTTATATTGTGGTCTTTTAATAACGGATGTCTCTTCTAAAAGTTTATTTTTGTAGTTGAAAATTTAAAAATTCAAATTCCTCCAATCAGAATAGAATTCTCAAAAATTTCNTAAAAGTTTATTTTTGTAGTTGAAAATTTAAAAATTCAAATTCCTCCAATCAGAATAGAATTCTCAAAAATTTCTCAAATTTGATTGGGTGATATAAAATAAAATAAATTTCGCGCGCTTTTTAAATATTATTTACAGACTCACCTAATACCTAGTAGAAGGCTCACCAAGAAGGATTTTTTTTCATTAGATCTCAGTATAATTATTTATTTTTACAAATGGTTCAAAATTAAAATTTTAAATGAGATAAATATTTCCTTATAAATGTAAATATAAAAAATTATTTTTTTTTGAAATTAAAACATGAAATTAAACCAACGAATTTTTTAAAGTCGCTTAGGAGCTAGTTAGCAAACAAAAATGTTACTTTTATCCATTAAAAGTTCTGTACAGAATGACTAATATTAGTATAAAAAAATTGAAACTTTCAAATAAGTTGTTCTAGATGTCACAACAAAGTAATTTTTAATGTAGGTTTTTCTTTATTTTTATTTTATTTATTTCTAAACAGCTAAATTAATTTTATCAGCTAAACATGACAAAAAAAATTTTTTTCGTATATTTTTAAATAGTGTCTGCCATGTTGTCATAATAATTATTACAGCCCGTTGTTTTTACATAATTAGGCTCTTGCACTTTTTGTTCTAAAAAGTACATATGTGGACTTAAAATAATATTACACTGTAATATTTCAAGTTTACTTTTTGACTAAATTAATTCTATATTGAGCTGAGCCAATTAAATGTTGCCGATGTGTCTATGAGTTATAAAAACTCAAAATGTTATTTATTTACATCTGATTCCCGCCACGTGTTGAATAAGACGTCGGACATTCTTACAAATATTAATTAAATCTGAATATTAGTAATAATTTCAAAAATTTTAAATCAAAATAAATTTAAAACAAAAAATTAATTTTATTTTACAAAATTCCTAATTTGGGAAAATAAAAATTTTGTTTAAAATCTTTTAATAAATCAACTAGTTATATAATATAAGTATTTATTAAAAATTAAAATATTACATTTCATTTTTCAATAATTCAATAATTATTCAACTTTCAAAGTTAATAAGTAATTATACCCGAAAAACTGACTAAAAATAACTAAATTTCTAAATTTGATATTACTTTTAAATATTTATTTATAGATAGATACTTTTCAAAAAATTTTTAATTTTAAGTCTACACTCTACAAATCACAACTCCATTGTTATTTTTTGCATTAGCTAACACAAAGTCTTTCAAGAATCCTGTCTCTAAAAAAATATTAAAGAATTTAATTCAATTTATCAAAATCGAATAATTGTTAGTTTATCAAAAACGATTATCAAAAAATTCGTTTTTTTTTTATTAAGTTTATTGTGTTCTTAGCTCTTGTTATTAAAATAGTCCAATAATATAGAACAAATGGAGGTGAAAATAGAAATTTCGAATATAATTCATAGTTCAAATCCAAATAAAATACACACTGGAGGAATTTTAGTGTTGAAAGTGAAATGTAGCAGAAATAAGTCTACTCGTATTCAATTATATATTTTTACGAGAGGCAAAGGTGAGAATATGAATATTATTATTATATTATTATTATTATTATTATTACGTTGTATGACCAGACTTTTAATAATTAATACACTCATAATCTTTCTTGTTGTTTTTTCTGCAGATTGTAAAAAAATAGCAATTGCAAGTACAAATTTGACAGATAAAAATGACAGTATGATATGGATTAATAAGGAAGAGAAGTACTGTATCCTTTGGTATGATTTAAGTACCAATTTCAACAGCGTCAGATTTGAATGGTCTCACTTCATGGGTTAGTCTCTACTCTTAAAAAAAATTGATTTTTTTTGAATTAATGAAAATAAAAATTATTATTTTTATGAATTCATTTTTTTGTATGTTTAATTTAAATTAGATGCATCTATATCTTCATTACTGCGAAGTTATCACAAAGCGGATTTAATTAACAGCCTTGTAAGTAAATTCGATTATTGAATCAAACCACAGTTGTAACTTGCATGAATTTGCAACCGGGTTGAGAATGTGATGTTGCCAATGTAATTTTAGTAGTAAAGAGTTATGAAAAGTGTGTACCACGGCGGGTTATATCGTTTGGATTGGTTGAAAAATTTGATTTTTTTTTCAAGAAAAAAAAAATTCGGATTTTTGCATTTCTCCACGAATCATAAAATTTTAAGATTTTTAGTTTTCCAAAAAAAAATTTTTTTTTTTCAAAAAAATTTGGGTAGAAGGGATAATGATTAAGTTTATAAAATTGTGACAACGATGAGAAGTTGCTAAAGTTACGTAAACTTTTAACCTCTCAGTTTTCAATAGTTGCAAGTTGCAACTGTGTCTTTAAAATTCTACAAAATATGATTTTGTAGAAATTCATAATTAATTATAATTTTTCCAAAATAATTATTACTTAATGATTTTTATATATAAGTTTTGTCTAACAAAATTTTTTTTTAATATTAGGTTCAGATCGAATCAATTCACAGGGGCCTTTAATAAAAGCTTCTTCAGTTCATTTATTTCACTTTTAATTATTTTGACCCACATTTACGACTTTTTATTTGTGTAAAAATTTATATTGCATATTTTTTTAAATAGTTTTCAAAATCCATTTAATTTATTAATTTCATTAATAAATATTTGTTTTGTTTTATTTTCTAAAAATAATTATTAATTTGTAATAAATTTGTAATAAATTTTTTTTTTTCTATTCATACAAACACTCTGTATTGTGCCAACTAGTTAATTTTCCAACCTTCAATTCTGATTTTTGAAGGGTACAACTAAAATTTCTTTCAATTGGTTTCTGAAAGTGATTCCATTGATTTATCATATCAGTTGAATTGAATACGTACGAGCTCACCTATGTACAAAATACAAAATACAAAATACAAAATTCAAAATTCAAATTACTAATAAATTTTTAAATAAATAATACAAAAATTTTAGCATAAATTAAAAAAAAAATTTTTTTTTGTTTTACTAACCATAAGTTTTGAATTACAAAAATGTGGTTCGGTTCTGCCATATGTAAAAAATTGAGAGTTCATTGGTCGAATCCCTACTTCCCTTGTGACCAATCCCATGACATAGGCATCATCCATATGAATTATTGGTATTGTCAATGAAGCCTTGAGCATTGACTTGATTATTTTTGTTTGAACTATATATGCTACACCACTGACATATCCAAGGTACCAATCAGGTGCGTACATATACCTCGGAACATAGTATTTTGTCATATAAGCCACACTTCGGATAGCTTTTGTTCCACAAAATAAGCACCCACTGTTTTTTTTAACCAAATTTATGGATAAATACATAAAATATGGTAAAAAATTAAAAAAAAAAAATTAATTTAATTAATTTAATTAATTTTTAGTTAAACTATAAACTATAATTTTTAGTAACTTACATCATTTCTACGTTTGGATTTGCTTCAGCAATTTTAACCGCCAAAACAGGATTTAAAAAGAAATCATCATCAGCCTTGAGGATCCATGGAGGTACCCTTGATCCATGGTGTTCACAGTAGGTAACAACCCAATTGTACATCGACAAATGACTCAATGTCAAATTATGATAAGAATCATCGAAATTTGCTTGTACAATGTCATCATGAAGTAAAAATTCATCATCTATTTCCCTCTATTCAATAAAAAAGGGGATATTAAAAAAAGCGGTAATTTAAAAAAAAAAGCGGTAAATTTAAAAATTTGAAAATCAAAATGGAGGGAAAATAAAATATTCATAAAAATAATAAATAGTATTTTACCTGTAACGTTGTATTTTTAATTTTTCCAAAAAGAAATACAAGTCCAATGCCATGTTTTTTTAAAAAGTTAAAATTTCCAAAAGTTTTTCGAATTGTATCACGTTGTAATTTGTGAGAAGGAGCAGAACTTATAAAAAGTATCATCTTCATCATTAATCCACAAAATTTTGAATTTTGAATTGGACTTTGATAATATAGTTCCATTGTACCAAAAGTTATATAATCAGGTACAAACATTGGTTTATTTGGTGGCCATGTTAGAAGTTCAGGATCACTCACTTCCCACAATTGTCTCAATTTCATTGATTTTTTTTCAAAATCTTGTTTTTCTTGTGGACAAATACAAATTTGATGAAGATGAGGAGGAACTTGTCCACAAATTTTTGGAATTTCATCCAATCGACGACCACTTATAAACTCAAGGTCATCAGAACTATATAGAGTTGAATTATCACGCTGATGTAGGAGCACAAGACCTTCAAATTGAATTCTTCCAGGTTGAATTTCAAAACTTAAATTATAAATTGTCGAAAAATTTTTTGAAGTTGACAATAATATTAATCTTTCTTCAATTTCATTTACTGAAATTGGATTAACCCACCAATGACCACACTTGGTTTGATTTTTAATTTGTTGATTCACTCCATGGATTATAAAAAGTACAAGTTTTCTTACCAAAAGTAAAAAATCTGTTCGTTTTTTTGATTTTTTAGAATTTTCACCTTCACCATAAAAAATTTGAGGTGTAAGGATCCATTTAGTTGATGAAATTATCCTGACTGTTTGATTATCATCAGTAAATTGAGATGACAAAGATGATGTAATTTTTGAATTTGAAATTAAAGACTTTCTATTGATATTTTTCCCGCCATTTTCATTTTCTTCAAAATTTGATTTGAATTTCCCGTTTTCAATTTCTGCACGCTTTTGATCACGTGAGGCTCTCCAAATGGCAATACGTTCAAAAAATGTATAATATGAAATTAATGCAAATACTTGACACCCTACCACAACCAGTAGCACCAAAAGCCCAACTTTGATAGACATAATTCAAATTCATCAAATTTTGATTTACTATTCAAAATAGTAGTTAAATATTTATTTTCAACAGGTCCATGGAAACGGTTTTTTTTTTCAAAATTTTGATTTTTCTTCAAAAATTTTTAATTTAAAATTCAAATTTTGATGATTTCCTAAGCAACAGATAACTTTGATAACCACTGATCTATCAGTACACTATTAAATCTCTCTGGATTTTTTTTTGTCCTTTTTTTCTATTGATTAAACTACACCACACTGACGAGACGAAATTGTTGATGAAGTTTAAAATGAACGTTTAAAATTCACGACATACTGAAATAGAAAGTTTCTGGAGCACCAACCAACTATTGTTTATTTATTTAATAATATAAAATTGCCAAAAAAAAAAAATTTGAACTAGAATATGGATTCTCACGACGCGAAAGCTTGCCAAAAATTAATTTATACAAATTTGACTTTGGCTTAAATTCATCACTACTAGAAGCTTCCTTACATCAGCTAAAATTTTTTGGCTTAGTTTCATTTCATTTATTTTTTTTCTTATGTTTTATTCATAATGATACTCCAGATGTGTAGCTACTCATAAACCTTATGAAAATGATGTTATTTGTGTAACTTATCAATAATAAAGTTAACATAAATCTAATGAATTTTACTACTATATTTATACGACTGCCAATAATTCCCTTCATATTTATCATCTTTCGTGACTTTTTTTTATAATCTAAACATTTTTACTTCCGGTGAAGCAGGATGCTTGCAATCATATGGTAAAACAACATCCCAAACAGTAATCATACTCTATTCAATAGGAACCAAAATATTTGGTAACACTCTGATTGGTGATTGGGTTTTTCTTTTTTTTTTTTTTTTGAAAAAGTTTCTTCTTTGTTTTGTAAGGGTTAATAAATTTAAAAATTTAGTTTGGTTAGTATTTCTGAGAATAAATAAATAAATAAATAAATGTGAAGTACTATTAAAAGTATTTTTGAAAATAATTTAAAAAAAAATGATTTTTTAAATTTATTTTTACCAAAAATATGGTATATTTTGTTATGATTTGTATGTATTTTCAAAATTTTGGATTCATGCATAACTTTTGAAATCTATATCAGTTTATATAACTTTATATATAAATAAGTATGAATTTATAAATAATTAATTTGATTATGTATCAACTTTTAAAATGATTTATGAACAGTATTAATTCATTTTGTGATATTGATTAAAAAAATTTGAAATAGAAAAAATNTTTTTTTTTTTTTTTTTTTTTTTTTTTTGCGTATTATGACCAAAAAGTGCAAAAACCGGACCGAGTTCAATAAACACAAATCTTATACTGTCCAGAGTCATGTTGAAACGAGCCTTACTTCAATTATATTAATTGAAGTGATAACAATAAGTCTTTATACAAATTTTAAACAATAATTATTAATTTACTATTAGATTCTAAGTATTTAAAGTTATTTCTAATAAATAATTATTGAAAAATGATTCAAACATTGTTAGGCAATCAGGGATTGTTAGTGGTACAATTATTAGTATTCTTTAGTTTTTTTACTCGATTCACTTATTGTGACACTCAAGGTCAAAATTTATCAAAAATTGGACGTCAGACATTGACAGTGACAGTTTTTTTGGGTAACCATGGAAAAAATACTCCTGGATACATCGGAGCAGTAGAAGAGGTCAATGAAGGTCAACCAATGGTAGCATTCAAAGGGATTCCTTATGCAAAACCACCAATAGGAGATCTTCGTTACAAGGTCAATTTAAAAAAAAAAAAATTTTTTTTTTTNTACTGCCTTCCCTTGGTTATTATTCGCAAAATTTGTGGACAGTGGACTAGTGGACATTGTTGAATCTCTCCGTCGCAGATTATAATTATTTCAATTGATTGAGATAACCATGGAAAAAATACTCTTGAATACATCAGAGCAGTAGAAGAGGTCAATGAAGGTCATCCTTATGGAAAACCACCAATAGAAGATCTTCGTTACAAGGTCAATTTAAAGAAAAAAAATTTTTTTTTAATTATTTTGGTTAATTTTTGAAGCTTTGGTGTATTTTTTTGAAATTTTTTTGATCAAAATAGCCTCCAGTATCATTTATGGAGACAAGTGTCAGAACAGTGACTGAATTCAATGAACCATGTCTACAATGGGATTTATTTGGTAACTTAAATGTCACTGGTTCAGAGGATTGTCTCCATCTTAATATTTTTGTTACCAAAAATCAACTGAACAAAAATAGTTCATTGGCTCCAGTGATGGTATTCTTCCATGGTGTAGGGTAAAAAAAAGAATCAAATTTTGATTTTTTTTTGTGTCAATATTTGAAGTCATATAGTCCATTTATCATTTTTGGGGGTATAGATTCGTTGCTGGTCAATCGGATACTTATAACCCAGAGTATTTGGTTCAGAAGGGTGTGATTGTGGTGACAGTTCAGTATCGACTCGGTGCCCTTGGATTTCTAAGTACTGGTGACATGCTTCAACCTGGAAATATGGGATTAATGGATCAAGTTGAATCACTTCGATGGGTACAAAAATATATTGGATTTTNAGTTCATTGGCTCCAGTGATGGTATTTTTCCATGGTGTAGGGTAAAAAAAATAATCAAATTTTGATTTTTTTTTGTGTCAAAATTCGAAGTCATAGAGTCAGTTTTGCATTTTTTGGGGGTATAGATTCGTTGCTGGTCAATCGGATACGTATAACCCAGAGTATTTGGTTCAGAAGGGTGTGATTGTTGTGACAGTTCAGTATCGACTCGGTGCCCTTGGATTTCTAAGTACTGGTGACATACTTCAACCTGGAAATATGGGATTAATGGATCAAGTTGAATCACTTCGATGGGTACAAAAATATATTGGATTTTTTGGTGGAGATTCACAAAAAGTTACAATTTTTGGCCAATCAGCTGGAGCCGTTGCGGTTTCACTCCATCTAATCTCACCGCTCACTAAAGGTTTAAAATCTGACAATCGTTGGATAAATTCTAAAATTTTTGGAAAAAAATTCATAAATGTTTTTTGTTATTGTGGATTTTTAGGTCTTTTTCACAGTGCTATAATCGAAAGCGGAGTATTTTTAGCTCCATTTGCAATTCAAAAGTCACCCATGTCACATATCCAGCGACTTGCTGCAAATCTTGGTTGTATTTCAGGAAATTCGCAGGCGCTTTTAAATTGTATTAAATTTTCTGATCCTCGAGAAGTGATAGCAAGTGACGCCCTCTCTACGGTAAGTTTTGTCTTTATTAAATAATTTGAAATTTTTTATCTAAAAATTTCAATTTTTCATACATTAGGCTTCTGGGAATGAAAGAAAGTCTACAAGAAGTAATAAAAAAACACCAAATCCAGGTCCCGTTGTACAACTTGAAGGAAAAGAAAAATGGCCAATATATTTAGGCGAAAATCCTGTCACTGCTCTCAAAGAAGGTCGATTTCATAAAGTCCCGGTTATTTTGGGTATCACACGTGACGAAAGCGCAAGCGCAGTACTAGGTAAGTCAAGCAGTTAATCATTACTAATTTAGACTCCGAATTAATAACATTTTTTTTTCTCGTTTCGCAGATAATTTAATTCCACGCTTGAGCAATGCCAGTGATGCTGATCCGTCGTATCCAGAGCGCGTATTTTTGAAAAAAGTTGTCAAGAGTTCCGGTTTTACAAACAACACTGAGTTTTTAAAATCGGCTATAAAGTTTGAATACTTTAAAAATTATCCTATGTCGGACGTTTCCGAACTTCGTGATGAGTATATCAGTCTCCAATCAGATTTCAGTGTGGTCTCTCCAGTCTATCGAACTGCACAGTATCTGTCCAAAGAAACTAAGACATTTTTCTACTCATTTGAATATGAAGGGGATCATTCCTTTGCAGAGATTTTGACGCAAGCGCCTGATCGAGAACCACGAGAACCTCATAAACGTCAGTTGACATTAAATGAAAAGGAATTGTTAGAAATTTCACCTGAAGTTGCTGCAGAATTAGAAAAACTTGGCGCAGATGCATTACACCTACATGACCACAATCGTAAACCAATCAGAATTAAGGATTAAATTAATTTTTATCGATTTCTTAATATTTTCTAACCAGGGTATGTTATTCATGGTGAAGAGCTTCTTTATGTATTCCGGTTTCGAAATCCGACTACTCAATCCATAATTGACATCCAAGATGATGAAGGGAAACATGTGAGAGAAGTTATGACAACTCTTTGGACTAATTTAGCAAAATTTGGGTAAATTAGTTTGTACATTAAATTGATATTGTTGGTATTTTATAAATTTTTGACCTGATTGAGTTCAATAATAATTGTGATTATCCAACAGAGAACCAACGAGAAATGATACGGATCCACAAGTATCAATCCCTTGGAAACAATTTACTGATGATGGTCCCTATACTCTTCGAATTGGTGAGAAAACATCACTTCTTATTTCCTTTAGACATCGGAAGATGCTCTTCTGGTCCACTTACTTGCCGGAATTAGAAACCATTGAAACACATTGTTCATAATTGTTGTCCTACAAGAATAAAAGAAAACAAAAAGAGTTTCTAAATTCTAAAATACAATTTGTAATTAATCCAACTGAACTGAAGTAAGAAAAAACAAAAACAGTCATTCAATTTTGTAAGGTAAGCTTCCCTTAAATTAGAAAAATTAATATTTTCGCAGGAATAAGGTTCAATTTTTGAAACCCTTGCCATAAGCTCAATCAGTATCTGGAACTTGGAGAATTATAAATTATACTGTTTGATGATAATTTGTTTTAGATCGTATAAATAAAAAATACCAATCAACTGTCGCCACTGGGCACTTGATCTTCTTCGCTGTCATACTCGTCCTCCCCATTCACAGTATTTTTCATTTCAAATTTTTGTTTAATCTTTAATCTATTAAGGAAGACATAGATTAGGTACCTGGAATTGATTTTTTTTTTTATGGAGTCATTTATTATTTTATATTATTTTTCTAAATTCAAAATCATTATTTAAAATTATTAACCTGCTTTGCTCCTGTTGAATTATTCATTGTCTGTGACAGTGTATCCTTTGAAATTAATTACATAAATTGGTTTCTGGCTATTAGTAGAAGAGCAACAGCTGTTCCAACAGCAGGTATAATTGGTGGTTGATCTAAAGTTGTTCTTACCATAATGGACGTCATACAGTCCATATCACTTGCGAAGAGGCCGATTTTGAGGGACATGACTAGAATGCTTACCAATAACATGTTGACCGAGATTCGGCTGACCAAATCACAAATAAGGATAACACCACCGCAACGCTTTCACAATTCTGAGAAGAAAAGGTGCATCACGACAAACTTCGAGAGTTAATTTTGTTCATAAACTTTTCTATTATCTCATCTTCATCGTGAGGTTGTTTTAAAAATGTTGACTAAATTGCTTCAATTTGAGTTTATAATTCCTTACCATTTTTAACAGCTTCCCAATCTCAAATTTAGTATTGAGTGTGGATAGTGTTGTTGTTTCGGTTCAGCATTCTTTATATTTACAATGCCCACTGCCATATCAAACATATCGATCAATCAAAGCTGATGGTGACAAACATCCCACACGTTCTTATGATTAGTTTTAATAATTAATAGTTTTGGATATCAATTAAGTTTACTCTTACCTTTATAAAAGACTCAACGTAAGGGTTTTTAGACTTATTTTAACTCTCGTAAGCTCAATTTTATGTTTATTGAGGAATAATTTCTTGAACTAAAAATGTAACTTAAGTTACATTTTTAACTCGCTAAAACTGGACTAAAACTCAATATTCTTAAAAGTTCCACAGAGAAATATCATATCGGGTGTCCTAAAGTTGATACTGAAAGAAAATTTAAATTCAACCAATCAGATTTCGTGAAATTTTGAATACACAGAAAAACAAGGGTTTAGTTAGAAACAAGTATGATTCCACTCACTTGATTTACGGTTGGCAGCATCAAGGAATAAGTAGAAAAACACTTGAAGCTGATTATAATACGGGAATTGAATCTCTTCGTTAGAAAATTATGATTCATGAAATGGATGTTTAATCACTTGTTCAGTTGGGCGATTGGCTTAAAATCACCTGTTTTTGTGAAAATCAAAAAACGTGATTAACGATGAATCATCGTTAATTCAGATGATTCATCGAATGATCCTCAGAACAGAATTTTTAGAAACCCACCCTCTAATGGAAGCCAAAGCCATTAAAATCAAATGCACCCAACACTGTCGTTGTACCATCTCGTGACACTCGTCTTGTCACACTCTACATCTAACACTCTCACCGAATACGTCTCCTCTCTCTTGATCATAAATAATTTTTCATAAAGATACACATGAAGTATTTTATTTATTCAAAATGGTCGAATGTGTTAGAATTTTGACTCCAGCAGGGAAAGGTAAGATGAATAATATTTTAATTTGACAATAAAATTTTTTTTTAATAAGTTTCAAATTAATAATTTAGTTGAAAATCCAACAGAAAGTGAATCATTTTTAACAATTATTCCCACTGATGGACGTAAAATAAGGACTACAAAGCTTCGATGAGTGTACGTACACGTACACTAGCTGTGTACATCATCCAGGGGGAGTAATTTTTAACGATTTCTGAGCTGCTGAATCGTTTACACAATTGAACCGAATAGCAATATAAATCCTTTTCTTCAACCTTAACCACTCCATATTTCGAATCGTTTTCCAGTTTGATCTCTGTTTGTGCTTCAGATTCCTTAATCGCAAACGATATGCTAGTGAGATTACTCACCTTGTCAGCATTCTCTTTCTTAAAAAGTACACCAATCATTGTGTTCCTGTTAAGATATCATGAAATCAGAAGTGACTACTTAAGTACTCAATTTATTTTATTCTCTTACCCATCTTGAACCCAATCTTCTCTGTGATAGAGTTTCCCGTTGATGTGTCCCGAAGGTTTGCCTTCATAATTTGATGTCATAACATACTTACCAAACCAAAGAAATAAAAATTAATATTAATATGGAAATGAGGACACAACAATCAAAACACATCTTGAGTATAAGTAATTTTTGGTGTTTATAAATGACTTGACTTACTTCGTCACTATTGGTGAAAATAGTAGTCAATGCGTTTTCAGGAAGCCATTTAATAGAGACACTTGATTTTGGAAAAAGTAAAATACAAACCATAACCCAACCTACTACTGGAATAATTATACCGTTTGAGTACATGCTGTAAGCTAAGACTTGACTAGAGTAACTGTCTGATTTGGATATTAATCTGAGATAGTGATGGATACTTCTTTATTTTTTTCTTCTTCTTTCCATATTTGCTTCTTTACTTCCTCCAGTTTCCCGTAAAATTTTTCGTTACGTACAAGAAACATCTCCACGTCTATCATTTTCCAAATACTGTTGTCCATTTTGTATAGAGGAGCAAAATTTATGCAAATTATTGCATGAGGGATATAAGTGAGAGGTGCATTGAGACTCCAGACTTTCTTGAGAGAGTTTCTCTTCATTTCATTCAAAAGATTTGAAGTAAAGTTCAAGTCATTGGTATCTTCTGCTACTTTCCCGTCTTTTCCACCTTCATTATGACCCTCCAAGAATATTTGACAATCCCTTTTTATTAATAAAAAGGATATTAATACTAATTATTTCAATTGGTGTTAGTAGCGGACTCAACGAGTAAACAGAATGTCTTCGATGTACACTTAATTATTTTTTAAGAAAATGAAATTAATTTTTACGTTTTGAAACTATTCGCTCTCAACTACCTTCATTTAATTGACTTTAGAAAAGAAGAAATTCACTCGTATTCAAAAATTTTAACAACTCCTGTGGANAACTACCTTCATTTAATTGACTTTAGAAAAGAAGAAATTCACTCGTATTCAAAAATTTTAACAACTCCTGTGGATTAAAGAAACCAAAATACATGGGGAATTATTAATTTCATAAATTTATATGGATTAATCTGGACTCTGATTACTTTGATAAATTTTTGAGAGTACAATGTTCTCAAATTTACATAACTTTATGTAAAAAATTAATTTTAGTAGTTTATGTTCAACCTGTATTTCGAACTGATATTTTCACCTTAAATTTAAGATATTTTATAACATAATATTAGATTAATAAAATCAAATATTAAAAGAAAAAGTTTCAATGCAGCGATGACAAAGTCGCATGCTTTGTGTCCTTCCCGTGTGCCAATGGAAAAAAGAAAAAGATAAACTTTGACAACAAAAAGTTCCATAGTTATTTAGTTTACTTCAAGTTTCACCTTTCTCAAAGATTAGGTGAGGGAAATTTTAATTTTTCGTTTTTAGTTAGTAGTAAATGAACAGTAAGTAGTTAATTAGTAGGTAGGTAAATAATTTGTAGTAACTGATGAAAGTTAGTGGATTTGGAGATGGTATTTTATATTAATTTTTTTTTACAATTCTTTTAGTTTATGTATCGTGAGAGGCAGAATTTGTGGTACTCTTTTTACACTTTTTTGTTTGTGATATTCTCAATTTTCTCGCCTTCTGCCCTCCAAATTCGAAATGTGAAAGACGCGCTTATATTTCTTGCCAACCACTTTGGGTGAGCAAGCACAGCTGAGCATGACAATTTTCATTAGAAACCGGCAAAAATAAATTCACAGAATTAATTCCGGAGATCTAAGTTTAAAGTTTTAAACATTACAAAATGTACTTTTCGATAGACAAGTGAAAGTTGTGCGTGGTTGACGGTCGAAGTTACTTTTGTCGTCCTTATTTTTGGCATAAATACGCCAAAGAATGTGATGAAAACATGCGGATTATGGCATATTTCTCTGAAATTTATTGATAAGAGCTTAAAAATATTTGAACTGTACAGTCCAACCATTGTTTTTGTGACGACTGGAAGTTACTTTTGACCCATGTTATTTACTGGAAAAAACGTTGTCCCAAAAAGTATTGTCAATTAAACTCCATAAACCAAATTTTTTTAGATGATACTGTTTACATGTTTCAGAAAATTTATGCGAAAGTAGAGAAGAGTTTTTTATTCAAGTCTCTGCGACAACTAGAAAAAATTTACAATTTTTTGAAAATTGTAATTTCGGAGCATTCTTTTGGGACAACATGAGAAGTTAGGTGTCCTAAACAATGTTCCGAAATTACAACAAGGATTGAGATTAGCGCTTAGAGTAGTACTCTACATAATTCTAGTTCATGTTCAAAGTTAGCGTATACTTACGCTTTAATATTGAATCCTCAATAATTTCAGACAATAATATTCAAAACAATTTTGTGTTAATAATTTTATTCTACGCAGTAATTGGAATCACTTAGGTTAAGCTTGTACTAAAAAATGTCGGCATTTAGAAATTGCTAGTTTTTATATAAGAAAGGTTTAATTATTTTTTTGGTATTTTGAATAATTATATAATCCTCATTAAAGAGTTGACTCTTTCTTGAGGACTTGAGTTGACTATCTAAAGTTTTTATAACTGACTCAATTTGAGTTAAATTTTGATTCTGATTAATCAAAAATAAAGAGAAAGGGAGTCGATGGAGTCATAATTATGTGTCTGCCTGTCCATTGAAATTCTGTCATGCGCACTAAAATTTTGAAGATTTTTATCTTATATGGACATTTAAATTTTAAGATTAAAAAAAATTTTTTTAATAATAATATTATAATAATTAAAAAAAAACTTTGTAATATAAGTTCGTCTCTTTTATTTATATAATTTGTAGCTAGATGTTTAATCCGGTTAGATTGAAATCATTTCTAATGGTCTATAAGACCAATTAATTGGTTGAATTTTTTTTATAAAGTTGTACGTACAAAGCGCAGACAACTTAAGATTTGAATATTTTAAAAATAAGTAAAATTAAAAAATATATAATCAATTCTTAGGAATTAAAACTCATTCAATACTCGACACAATGAGAAAATTTAAAAAAAAGTTGAATATGAGATTGCTTGTGTCAATGAATTCAAAATAATTAAAATCTTGCCGAAATTTAATAACTCCACTATTTTAGTGGTTACACACATTATTTTACACAATTTTTCACTAANTAAAATCTTGCCGAAATTTAATAACTCCACTATTTTAGTGGTTACACACATTATTTTACACAATTTTTCACTAACGGTCACTTTCAAATAGATCACTCTTTATTATCGAGATTTCACATTAAGTTTGACTTTCTGTGAAAATTTTTCAGAATTACGTATAATTTTATTAATATTTAAATGAATTTGTAAGAATTTTTACAAATTTTATATATTGTTAAAATTGTATGGTTCATTAGAACCTAAAAATCAATTTTCTGGAAAGTCGACCTGTGATTGGTCGGTTTTTCGAAAAATGGGCGTGGTTTACGGTCTATGATTTTATTCGATTTTCCGGTTGCCCATGGCTTGCTTTATATAAATCAGCCTTAAGGCTTCTTGATTTTGTATAATAGCCTACGGTTTTTATATATTTTCATATAATTATTTTATAATTTTATGTGATTTTATACATTTTAAGATGTAATTTAAAAATTTTACATTTTAAATCACATAGCCTAGAGTTTAACTCCTAACTGGCGAATTTTATTAAATAAGGCGTGGTTAGGGTCAATTGTCTATAAGACATCCATCTGTCAAAATGTCAGCAGGAGTTAAAGCTCCATGGACAAGTCCAGCTTTCTTGTAGAGTTCAACCATCATCTATAT
>NIPM01000071.1:298088-415795 GCA_002738285.1 Holacanthella duospinosa | reverse complement strand
TGATCAAAATAGCCTCCAGTATCATTTATGGAGACAAGTGTCAGAACAGTGACTGAATTCAATGAACCATGTCTACAATGGGATTTATTTGGTAACTTAAATGTCACTGGTTCAGAGGATTGTCTCCATCTTAATATTTTTGTTACCAAAAATCAACTGAACAAAAATAGTTCATTGGCTCCAGTGATGGTATTCTTCCATGGTGTAGGGTAAAAAAAAGAATCAAATTTTGATTTTTTTTTGTGTCAATATTTGAAGTCATATAGTCCATTTATCATTTTTGGGGGTATAGATTCGTTGCTGGTCAATCGGATACTTATAACCCAGAGTATTTGGTTCAGAAGGGTGTGATTGTGGTGACAGTTCAGTATCGACTCGGTGCCCTTGGATTTCTAAGTACTGGTGACATGCTTCAACCTGGAAATATGGGATTAATGGATCAAGTTGAATCACTTCGATGGGTACAAAAATATATTGGATTTTTTGGTGGAGATTCACAAAAAGTTACAATTTTTGGCCAATCAGCTGGAGCCGTTGCGGTTTCACTCCATCTAATCTCACCGCTCACTAAAGGTTTAAAATCTGACAATCGTTGAATGAATTCTAAAATTTGGAAAAAAAAAATTTGGAAAAAAATCTACATTTTTTTTTGTTATTGTGGATTTTTAGGTCTGTTTCACAATGCTATAATCGAAAGCGGAGTATTTTTAGCTCCATTTGCAATTCAAAAGTCACCTATGTCACATGTTCAGCGACTTGCTGAAAATCTTGGATGTATTTCAGAAAATTCGCAGGCCCTTTTACATTGTATAAAAATTTCTGATCTTCGAGAAGTGAAAGCAAGTGACGCCCTCTCTACGATAAGTTTTGTCTTTATTAAAAACTTTGAAAATTTTTATCTAAAAATTTCAAATTTTTGTAAATTAGGCTTCTGGGAATGAAAGAAAGTTTACAAGAAGTAATAAAAAGACACCAAATCCAGGTCCCGTTGTACAACTTGAAAGAAAAGAAAAATGGCCAATATACTGAGGCTAAAATCCTGTCCCTGCTCTCAAAGAAGGTCGATTTCATAAAGTTCAAGTTATTTTGGGTATCACACGTGACGAAAGCGCAAGCGCAGTACTAGGTAAGTCAACTCTAATTTGGACTCAGAAATTATTAACTTTTTTTTTCCTCATTTCGCAGATAATTTAATTCTGCGCTTGAGCAATGCCAGTGGTGCTGATCCATCGTATCCAGAGCGTGTTTTTTTTAAAGTTGTCAAGTTCCGGCTTTAAAGACAACACTGATATTTTAAAATCGGCTATAAAGTTTGAATACTTTAAAAAACTATACTATGTCGGACGTTTCCGAACTTCGTGATGAGTATATCAGCCTCCAATCAGATTTCAGTGTGGTCTCTCCAGTCTATCGAACTGCACAGTATCTGTCCAAAAAANACTATACTATGTCGGACGTTTCCGAACTTCGTGATAAGTATATCAGCCTCCAATCAGATTTCAGTGTGGTCTCTCCAGTCTATCGAACTGCACAGTATCTGTCCAAAAAAACTAAGATATTTTCTTACACATTTGAATATGAACGGGATCATTCCTTTGCAGAGATTTTGACGCAAGCGCGTGATCGAGAACTACGAGAACCTCATAAACCTCAGTTGACATTAAATGAAAAGGAATTGTTAGAAACTTCACCTGAAGTTGCTGCAGAATTAGAAAAACTTGGCGAAGATGCATTACACCTACATGACCACTACCCTAAACCAATCAGAATTAAGGATTAAATTAATTTTTATTTACTTCTTAATATTTTCTAACCAGGGTATGTTATTCATGGTGAAGAGCTTTTTTATGTATTCCGGTCTCGAAATCCGACTACTCAATCCATAATTGACATCCAAAATGATGAAGGGAAACATGTGAGAGAAGTTATGACAACTCTTTGAACTAATCTAACAAAATTTTGGTAAATTAGTTTGATACTAAATTGATATTGTTGGTAGTTCATAAATTTTTGAACTGATTGAGGTCAATAATAATTGTGATTATCCGACAGAGAACCAACAAGAAATGACACGGATCCACATGTATCAATTCCCTGGAAACAATTCACTGAAGATGGTCCCTATACTCTTCGAATTGGTGAGAAAAGATCACTTCTTATTTCCTTTAGACATCGGAAGATGCTCTTCTGGTCCACTTACTTGCCGAAATTAGAGACCATAATAATTGTAGTCCTAACAAGAATAAAAGAAAACAAAGAAGAGTTTCTAAATTCTAAAATAGAATTTGTAAATTAGTCCAACTGAAGTGAAGAAAAAGAGTGAATTAATTTTGTAGGTAGCTTCCATTGATATAAAAATTGATATTTTCAAAGGAATAGGTTCAATTTTTGAAACCCTTCCATAATTTCAACAGGAAGTTTTATCTTACAACCTCAATCAGTATAACTTGGAGAATCATAAATTATGGTGTTTGCTGATTATATGTTTTAGTTCAAATGTGTTCACTGACTTATAAGATATTGTTATCTTCAATCTATTAACTGGGATGATCCTGAGAAGATATTTTTTAGAAATCCTCCTCTTTCCCTGTGGTGGAAGCGAAACTCCGTTAAATCCACATCCACCCATCACGTCCTTCTACCATTCTTTTGACCATAAATCATTTTTATAAAGAAACATCAAGTATTTTATTTATCCAATATGATCGAATTTATTAGAATTNTTTGACCATAAATCATTTTTATAAAGAAACATCAAGTATTTTATTTATCCAATATGATCGAATTTATTAGAATTTTGACTCAAGAGGGAAAGGTAACATGAATTGTCTTCTAATTGGAGAGTAAAAGTTTTTTTTAAATAAGTTCCTAATTAATAATTTAGTTGAAAATCAAATTGAAAGTGAATGATTTTTAACAATTATTCCCNTTTTAAATAAGTTCCTAATTAATAATTTAGTTGAAAATCAAATTGAAAGTGAATGATTTTTAACAATTATTCCCACTGATGGACGTACAATTATGACTTTTATCAATATGTTGTTATCCAATGTATAGCTGCTGAATGTTTATCAAAATCGAACCGAAGAGCAGTATACATGGGACCATCTTTCTTAAGCTTACAGTTTCCATAAACACTACCAAATGTAATAGTGCTGTCCGCTTCCTCACTTTTTGGTTCTTGGCGGAGGTTAGATTTGTTAAGGGTCACACTTATTAGTTTCATATTCTGNTCCGCTTCCTCACTTTTTGGTTCTTGGCGGAGGTTAGATTTGTTAAGGGTCACACTTATTAGTTTCATATTCTGATTTATTTTTGCGTCATATTCATTTGTGTCAAAAAGTATACCAATCATTGTGTTCCTGTTAAGTTATCATGAAATCAGAAGTGACTACTTAAGTACTCAATTTATTTTATTCACTTACTCCTCTTTTGGCCGTGGGTTAACCCAATCTACTCTATAAAAGAGGAATCCTGTGTTAAACTCCATTTCGGTATCNTCCGCTTCCTCACTTTTTGGTTCTTGGCGGAGGTTAGATTTGTTAAGGGTCACACTTATTAGTTTCATATTCTGTTTTATTTTTGCGTCATATTCATTTGTGTCAAAAAGTATACCAATCATTTTGTTCCTGTTAAGTTATCATGAAATCAGAAGTGACTACTTAAGTACTCAATTTATTTTATTCACTTACCCCTCTTTTGGCCGTGGGTTAACCCAATCTACTCTATAAAAGAGGAATCCTGTGTTAAACTCCATTTCGGTATCNCCCTCTTTTGGCCGTGGGTTAACCCAATCTACTCTATAAAAGAGGAATCCTGTGTTAAACTCCATTTCGGTATCATCCACCTTCACTTTAAACGTTCCTTCCTAAAGTAATAAAAATTAATATACTATGCAAATGAGGACAGAACAATCAAAAAACATCTTGGTATAAGTAATGTTAGGTGTTTAAAAATGACTTGACTTACAATCTCAGAGGTGTAAATTATAGTAACTACATCTTGTTTGGTGTATGCAATAGATGCACTTGATGTTGGAAAAACTAAAATACAAACCATAATCCATCCTACTACCCGGACAATTATACCGTTTGAGTACATGCTGCAAGCTAAGACTTGACTAGAGTAACTGTCTGATTTGGATATTAATCTGAGATAGTGAATGGAAATAATTAGCCCGAACTTGGAAGTGATTAATTGATGACTATGTAAATTTCAGTTAGTATAATTTCTTTATATAGTAACTTTCAGCTCCTCATCCCAAGCTAAGGCATGTCACAAAATCCATTACCAATCCCCGGACAATCCCGGGATTCAGTAACATCTGGCTAGCTAATCATTCAATAAAATTCAATTTACAGTAATCATCGGATTAGTAGGAAAACAGAGTAACCGGTGTATTTGGTCCGTGGTAGTTGAGGTTCGGCTTATCCGAAGTAAAACACTATTGGTAATATCTACCGGAACCGTGAAAATGTATCGGCTTAACCAATTTTCTAAAGTTAATTTAATTTAAAAGTTCCCAACGAGCGTTTTTACATTAAATTTTTTAGCGATAATGGTTTAATTATTATGTTGAAAGGTGTAGTTGGTATTTGAATTGACAACGTCATTAGTTAAGTGAGGGTTTCCTATGCTTATGCCTTCTTAAGTTGAACAATTCTGAGAAGAAAACTTGCATCACGACAAAGGTCGACAGTTCATTTTGGCCATAACTGTTGAATAGTCTCATCTTCATCATTAGGTTGTTTTAAAATTGTTGAATTGATAAGATTTTTCGTCTCAACACGGATTCTGCTCGCTAAGTAACTCCACACATTGTCGTTACTACGTTGAGGTTTCTCCGAAGCCCTCAGTAATTTAATTAAAGTTGGAATTGAAACTTGGACCTCCTTGCACCTTTTGATAGACAAGTCCTCCTTAGTCTTAGACAAGTCTTGTTAAGGCCTTGATATTTTCAAATTTAACAAAAACAGAATTGTTTTTTAACATTCTATCAGGAAGTGTATGTGACGTAAACATCAGTTGCACTAATCATAATCTTCCATGAACACATCCAACATCTACTAGTGCTTTACTTCTGTTCTTATGAAACAAACATAAGTTCCACATAATGCCTATTATCAAGAGTTTTTGTAATTATTGCGATGTTGCGAATGAGTTGGAAGCATTTTTTCATAATTAGCGAAAACAAAATACAGTAGTCGACGGTTATAAGGCTTATGTTGGTTATAATATCCGATTTTTTATAGTTTGATTTGATCCAATGCATTTAGCATTGTTAAATAATTCGATATAAACCAACGGATATAAGACTCTGTTTTGGCCTTGATAATTGTATTCTCCAGATCGTTATTAGAACCAATTTTCTCCTTGTAAGATATAAATTCCTTATTTAAGCAGTTAGGTTGGGATTTACCTGGAGGAAATTCCATTGCCGACTTCACTTTTGGTACCACTCATCGCCAATATGCCGTTTTTTTTTGGTAAAAAGCTATGTAATTGTAGTCGAGTAACTCATTTTGATGTGGATTTATTCCACAGGGTCAAGTTCAATGAAAGGTGGCAACCCCCATATGCTTTTTAAACGACACAAAAGGTCTTATATTCGTTATAGGACCATCACGCTTATAAGACCCAGATTTGCTGTTGCAAAATGGGTGGTCTTATATCTGTCGACTAGGTGATTACATCATGAGATACAAGTGCCTTGCAGCAAATTACAGTGGGACAAATTACAATGGACATTGATTTTGCATTGACGTTCTATTCTTATATCAGTCATGTTCTTATAACGGATATAAGACCAATTTCGTCTTAATTATAAAGGCTATAAGACGTTTGAATGAAATAAGTTATATTTAATTTTTCGACGCGAACTTAAGTAGTTAAATGGAGAAGCAATGCAAAAATAAATTTCAACCATACTTTTTTAAATTAATCGGTAATTATCGTATTTTAATAGCAGAAACATGATATTGAAGTTCAAGGGACATTATTGTACGTTTTAACCAATTTCTACAAAAATTGTATTTTAATGCCTGAGTGATACGGACTTCCTTAATCTAAGGTATCTCTCTATCTGTAGCGGTGCCTTTGGGAAAAATAAAGTTTAACTCTCAAGTGCAGGAATTTTGCCACTTAAATTTTAAGATCGGATGAATACTCTAGTGTCAATATTAGATTGACACTTTCGATGAGAGGTCATCAAAATATGTGATCGCAACGTGGAAAATACTTAGTTACTTACATCGGGATAAAAATTTTAAGATCAACAAAAATTTCTATATTTCCTACGATTGCTATAGCTGACTTTAGTTCGAACCACTTGGACATAAGTGTTTGAGCGAACCTTTGGTTAATCTGTGATCAGTTGCTACTCCTTCTGTTTTTCTTGGTTTCAGAAGGTCAATTGCTTCAATATTGTAGAATAACGAATATTAATAATTGCACTTATTTACTATATGCATTTTGAAAATGAATTACATCTTGTACATTAAAAGAATTTAAGTGTGAAGTGTACCAAAAGAAGTTTTTCGATCTTCGGATTTGAATTCCGGTCATATATACCCGTTTTGGTCTTATAACGGTTGGTCTTATAGAGCGATTGGCAAATGCATTGTTCCAAACCAAATACGTCAAAAATTGTCTGTCTTCTAATCGAATTGGTCTTAATACGTATGGATAAGCATGTTCAACTGTACTATAAACTGAGAATATATAGAAAAAGTTTCGAAGTTCATCCAATTGGTTCNAATTGTCTGTCTTCTAATCGAATTGGTCTTAATACAGAATGGATAAGCATGTTCAACTGTACTATAAACTGAGAATATATAGAAAAAGTTTCGAAGTTCATCCAATTGGTTCAATTTGGTCCAGTTTTAGTGAGCTAAAAATCTAACATTAAGTTAGGTTTTAGTTCACTAAAACTGGACTAAAACTCAATATTCTTAAAAGTTCCACAGGGAATTGTTATATCGGGTGTCGTAAAGTTGATGCTGAAAGAAAATTTAAATTCACCCAATCAGATTTCGTGAAATTTTGAATACACAGAAAATGAACGTTTTAGCTAGAAATAAGTGTGATTCTGCTCATTTGATTTACGGTTGGCAGCATCAAGAAACGAGCAGAAAAATTTCTTGTAGCTGATTATAATACGGAAGTTAAATCTTTTCGTTATAAAATTATGATTCATGAAATTGATGTTTATTCACTTGTTCTGTTGGGCGATTGGCATAAAATCTCCTGTTTTTGTGAAAATCAAAAATCGTGATTGACGTGAAGGTCTTAGTAGTTCTTGTTTTTAACATTTAACAACCATCTGGTACTGTATGGATGAATGNTCTAATACGGAAGTTAAATCTTTTCGTTAGAAAATTATGATTCATAAAATTGATGTTGTTTATTCACTTGTTCTGTTGGGCGATTGGCATAAAATTTCCTGTTTTTGTGAAAATCAAAAAACGTGATTGACGTGAAGGTCTTAGTAGTTCTTGTTTTTAACATTTAACAACCATCTGGTACTGTATGGATGAATGACTCCCTCTTATTCTTCATCGTTAACTCGGATGATGCTGAGAACAGAATTTTTAGAAACCCTCCCTCTAATGGAAGCCAACGCCATGAAACCCACATGCACCCACCACTGTCGTTGTCACATCCTGTGACACTCGTCTTGTCACACTACACCTACACTCTCACCCAATACGTCTCCTTTCTCATCACCATAAATAATTTTTATAAAGAAACATGAAGTATTTTCTTTACTCAATATGGTCGAATGCCTCACAATTTTGACTTACGAGGGAAAAGCAACCCGAATAAGGTTCTAATTGGACAGAATTTTTCAAGAATAACTTCCAAATTAATAATTTAGTTTAAAATCCAACTGAAAATGAACGATTTTAACAATAATATTGAGATTGATGGACGATGGACTCCAAGGCGTAGTTAGCTGTACATTAGATAATTATTCGAAATTATGTAGTAATTTTTTTCCAATTCAGAGTTATCATCAAATCGTTTTCAAAATTGAATATAATAGCAAGATTAGTTTTTGCCATCAAGCTCAAACTCCTCCAATGAGTCATTGAATGTCCGCTTGGTCACTTATGTGTTGCGTTGTGGAACGAAGTTCCTAATCCTGCCATTGGTGTTGGATTGGAGGATAGAGAGGTGTGTCTGCAACNAATGAATGTCCGCTTGGTCACTTATATGTTGCGTTGTGGAACGAAGTTCCTAATCCTGCCATTGGTGTTGGATTGGAGGATAGAGAGGTGTGTCTGCAACCTAATTACCAAAATCTGTCATTGGTGTTAGGGATAAGGGAAGGAAATGGGTCTACGACCTTAAGTCCAAATCCTGTCATTGTTGTTATAGTGTTAGGTTAGGGAAAGTAGGTGTGTCTGATACTTGAGTTTTTAGGATCTGCCATTGTTGTTTAATTAGGAGTAGGTGTGTCTATGACCTGGGTCCTATGCCACAATTAAATGACATATTGACATATTGACATTCACAGGTATTTGTCAACAATTTACACAAAATATCACGCCACAAAGATGGCAGTGACATATGACAGTGACAGATGAATTTCGACATTTGACAGGGAGAATTTGACATTTTACAAGTAATTGTCATTGACTTTTTTTTCGTCTGTGCGACATTGACTTATATTTGTCAAAAATGTAAATAAATATTTGACAGAATGATTTATGTCTGTCCGTTTTGGAAAAGTAAATCTTTTGTATAAAAATTGTTGACTTATGGCTAAGTTTGATGTCAGCGACTCTAGTAGCAGCGACAGTGAAGATATTGACGTAGTGCTTCGTCCACTAAAAAAAGAGTACAAAGTAAGAATGAATTTCGTCCCATCCACTGATTTTGGTTTCAAAAAAAAATTTAGAATAAGCCGAATATATTTACTATATTTGACATAAAAATGTCAGAAAACTTTGACAAGTGTCAAAAATCCTTGAATATGACATTTTTTTCGTGGAGCGTTATTTTAGCATTCCTGTCAATTTCAACTGTCGATATGTCAATATGTCAGTGTCAAAATGTCAGTGATTGTGGCACAGGACCCTGAACTTTAATTTCTGCCTCTTGTATTTCATTGGATGAACCAGGTTTGACTGAGCCTTATGTTCCAAATTTTGACAGTGAAGTAAGAACAGGAACAGGAAGGAAGGATTTCGGTTGTTATTGAAGACATTCGGTGAGAGTGTAGGTGTAGAGTGTGACAAGACGAGTGACATGACATGGAACAACGACAGTGGTGCGTGCATGTGGGTTTAATGGCGTTTGGCTGCCATTACAGGGAAGGCTGTCTAAAAAATTTGTTCTGAGGATCATCCGACGTAACGATGAAGAGTAAGAGGGAGTCATTCATCCATACAGTACCAGATGGTTGTTAAATGTGAAAACAAGAACTACTAAGACCTTCACGTCAATCACGTTTTTTTGATTTTCACAAAAACAGTTGATTTTATGCCAATCGCCCAACAGGACAAGTGATTAAACATCAATTTCATGAATCATAATTTTCTTATGAAGAGATTCAACTTCTGTGTTATAATCAGCTTCAAGAATTTTTCTGCTCGTTTCTTGATTCTGCCAACCGTAAATCAAATGAGCAGAATCACACTTGTTTCTCTAGCTAAAACGTTATTTTTCTGTGTATTCAAAATTTCACGAAATCTTATTGGGTGAATTTCAATTTTCTTTCAGCATCAACTTTAGGACACTCGATATGATAATTCCCTGTGAAACTTTTAAGTATATTGAGTTATAGTTCAGTTTTAGTAAGCTTAAAATCTAACTTAAAGTTATNATTCCCTGTGAAACTTTTAAGTATATTGAGTTATAGTTCAGTTTTAGTAAGCTTAAAATCTAACTTAAAGTTATGTTTTTAGCTCACTAAAACTGGACCAAATTGAACTCAATTGGATGAATTTCGAAACTATTTATTATATTCTCAGTTTATAGTACAGTGGAACGCGCTTATGAATAACTTATAAGATCAACTCCGTTGTAACACGTNCTTATATTCTCAGTTTATAGTACAGTGGAACGCGCTTATGAATAACTTATAAGATCAACTCCGTTGTAACACGTTCTTTGATGCATTTGGTTTGGAACAATGTATTTGGAGTAATATAGCGCTATAAGACCAACCATTATAAGACCAAAACGAATATAAAACCCAATTCAAAGCCCAAGTTCGAAAAACTTCTTTTACTACTTTTCACGCTTAAATTCTTTAATGTTACAAGAAGTAATTGATTTTCAAAATGGATAAAGTAATTAAGTGCAATTATTAATATTCTTTATCCTACAATATTGAAGCAATTGACCTTTTTAAACCTTGAAAATCACAAGTAGTAGCAACTGTTCACGGATTAACCGAAGGTTCGCTCAAACACTTATGTCCATGTAATTCGAAGAAAGGTCAGCTTTAGCAGCCGTAGGAAATATAAGAATTTTTGTTGATTTTAAAATTTGTCTCCCGATGTAAGCAACTAATTATTTCCCACTTTGCGATCACACATTTTCACACATTATGAATTGCTCAAGCCATTAAAACTTGTTAGGTTAGGTTACCTAACAACCTATTTTGAAATGGCAAATCATGGTATTATAAACGTGGTGGTCNTAAAACTTGTTAGGTTAGGTTACCTAACAACCTATTTTGAAATGGCAAATCATGGTATTATAAACGTGGTGGTCATATAGCAGATATAAAACCCAATAGGTTTTATATCTGCCGTCTTTGTTTGAACTTGACCATATTTTGAGTAGTGGAAGTTTGAAATATAGAAAAAACCACTTCAAAATGAATTTTTCACTTTAGGTAATTACAATACGCAGATTTTTTTTTAGAAAAAAAAAAGACTTNCCTATTTTGAAATGGCAAATCATGGTATTATAAACGTGGTGGTCTTATAGCAGATATAAAACCCAATTAGGTTTTATATCTGCCGTCTTTGTTTGAACTTGACCATATTTTGAGTAGTGGAAGTTTGAAATAATAGAAAAAACCACTTCAAAATGAATTTTTCACTTTAGTTAATTACAATACGCAGATTTTTTTTTAGAAAAAAAAAAGCTTTTGGGGATTAGTGGTACCAAAAGTGAAGTCGGCAAAGAACTTTCCTCAAAGTAAATCTCGACCTAACTTGTTAAATACGGAATTTAAGTCAAGGAGAAAATTGGGTGTAATAAGAAGCTGGGGAACACAACTAAGAAGGCCAAAACATGGTCTTATATTCATTCTGGTCTTATATCCATTAGTTTTATATCGAATTATTCAACCATGCTAAATGCAATGGATCAAACCAAACTATACAAAATCGGGTCTTATAACCATAAGTCTTATAACCGTCGATTACTGTAAATTGTTTTCGCTAATTATGTAAAAATGCTTCCAACTCATCCGAAACAACGCAATAATTACAAAAATCCTTGATAATAGACATTATGTGCAACATATGTTTGTTTCATAAGAAGAGAAGTAAAGCACAAGTAGATGTTGGATGTGTTCATGGAAGATTATGATTGGTGCAAATGATGTTTACGTCACATGCACTTCCTGGTAGAATGTCAAAAAAACAATTGTTTTTGTTAAATTTGAAAACATCAAAGCCTTAATACTTCTTGTTTTTAACTTATACCATTCGGTAATGTTAAATAAAAATTATTACTTTTCATCATACCTCGGATGATCCTTACAACAGAATTTTTAGTAACCCTTTAATGGAAATGAAACGTCTTTAACAAAATTCGGTGTTTTATTAAGGAAACCCGTAATACTAGGAGTTTCCGGGTTTTATAGATTTTCATAAAAAATGTATGGTTAAGCCTCAATATATGGTAACCAAAAATCCCAAAACTTGGATTTACCGTAAAAATTATAATAGTGTGCATGGATTCTAATAGTGTGCTTGTTTATGCTTGAAAGATTGTGGAAAGCGACCAAATCGATTAAGAGTTAAAGCAGTTTCGACTGTTTTAAAATTTCTGTTAACCTTGACAGCTCCATCGGTGTGTAAAATACCTGCCACCCTAGCGGAAATGCGAATTTTGAAAAATAATTACATAATGTAATTTTTATGGTTTCCATGTAATCCTCGTTTATACATTAACTTGCTAAATACTGAGAATATATCCAAAGCGCTCTTTTAATTTGGCAATCAAGTTCAATGTTATGAAAAAGTTTGGAAAATTTTTCCTAGACGCTGAGACACGTGAGTTCAACGTACATGCATCTTCAATTCGTAAGAAAATAAAAAACTAAAACCCGAAGAGTACAGTACCCGGAATCGTCTCCCTTGGGTAATCTACAACGGCCACAAGTAGGAGATGTGTCACCTGTAACTGTGTACTTGAGAAGCAACACTCAATTCACTCAATACTAAATTAGGGCTGGAAACTGTTAAAAATGATAGGAACATAACTCAACTTGAAGCAATTAACAGGACTTGTCTAAGACTAAGGAGGACTTGTCTCTATCAAAAGGTGCAAGGATGTCCAAGTTTCAATTCCAACTTTAATTCAATTACTGAGGGCTTCGGAGAAAACTCAACGTAGTAACGACACTGTGGAGTTACTTAGCGATCAGAATCGGTGTTGAAACGAAAAATCTTTTAAAACAATTTGAAAACTACCTAATGTTGAAGATGAGACTAAACAACAATTATGGCCAAAATTAACTGTCAAACTTTGTCGTGATGCAAGTTTTCTTCTCAGAATTGTTCAATCCATGGGAAAACCTCATGTAACTAATGACGTTGTCAATTCACACACCAACTACACCTTTGAACATAATAATTAAAAAAATATCGCTAAAAAATTTAATGTAAAATCACTCGTTGGGAACTTTTAAATTAAATTAACTCTAGAAAATTAGTTAAGTTTAATTTAAAAATCTTGCCAAAAATAATATATTATCTTATTCAACCTTAGTTTAGCTAAATATGTTCAACGCCTGTTGGATCAGGAGTGAAGCTTACTCTTACTACATTATTGTTGAAGGTGACGAGACATAGAGATACAGTAAACCTTACCTAAAGTGAATTTGGTTTAAGCCGAATACATTTTCACGGTCCCGGTAGATATCACCGATAGTGTTTTACTTAGGATAAGCCGAACCTCATATACCACGGATCAAATACCCGGGTTACTCTGGTTTCCTACTAATGCGAGGTTTACTGTAAATTGAATTTTATTGAATGAATAGCTAGCCAGATGTTACTGAATCCCTGGATTGGTAATGTATTTTGTGACATGCCTTAGCTTGGGATGAGGAGCTGAAAGTTACTATATAAAGAAATTATACTAACTGAAATTTACATAGTCATCAATTAATCACCACCAAGTTCGGGCTAATTATTTCCATTCACTATCTCAGATTAATATTCAAATCAGACAGTTACTCTAGTCAAGTCTTAGCTTACAGCATGTACTCAAACGGTATAATTATCCGGGTAGTAGGTTGGATTACGGTTTGTATTTTATTATTTCCAAAATCAAGTGAATCTGTACTTGAATGGGCACTTGCAGAAGCACACAGTGAGGTTTATGTCAGTCAAGAAAAAGTAAGTCAAGTCATTTCTAAACACCAAAAATTACTTATACGAAGATGTGTTTTGATTGTTGTGTCCTCACTTCCATATTATATTCATTTTTCATTACTTTGGTTTGGTTAGTACACACTAACAAGTGACGGCCAGGAGCCAAGAGAACTGACGGGGTACCTAAATTATAGAGCAACTTGGGCTCACATTGGGTAAGAGAAGAAAGTAAATTCAATACTTATAGTATTCACTTCTGATTTCATGATAACTTTACAGGGATAAAAACATAGCTGTAATGGTTGACGCAAAAGATCCTAAAATTGAAGTCAATTATGATACTATGTATCAGCTTCCTGAAATTTCCGGTGCAAATGGGTCAACACAGCCAGACACAAATGTCAGCCAGCTGAAAATTAAAGTGAATTATGGGCATCAAAAGATTGACGGACAGGATCAGGTTTATGATAATATTACGTTCGAATTTGTGGAGGCTGCTCAAGCGAACGATTGGAAAACCATAGTAAACACGCCTTAAGTTTACGTCTATCAGAGGGAATAATTGTTAAAAATCATTCACTTTCAATTTGATTTTCAACTAAATTATTAATTAGGAACTTATTTAAAAAAAACTTTTACTCTCCAATTAGAAGACAATTCATGTTACCTTTCCCTCTTGAGTCAAAATTCTAATAAATTCGATCATATTGGATAAATAAAATACTTGATGTTTCTTTATAAAAATGATTTATGGTCAAGACAGAGATAAGTTATTGGGTGAGAGTGTAGTGTGAGAAGACGAGTGTGACGGGATGGTACCTAGAACGACAGTGGTGGGTCCATGTGGGTTTAACGATGAAGAGTAAGAGTAAGATGAAATTCATCTTTACATTGTCGGATGGATGTTAAATGTTAAAAACAACAACTACTAAGACCTTCATGTTAATCATGTTTTTGGATACTTTTCATGCCAATCGGTCAACAGAACAAGTGATTAAACATCAATTTCATTAATCATCATTTTCTAACGCAGAGATTCAACTTCAGTATTTATGATTAGCTTCAATAGTTCTTCTCTTCATTTTTTGATGCTTTTCCAACCTTAAATCAAATGAACAGAATCACGCTTTTTTCTAGCTAAAACGTTGTTTTTCTGTATTTATTCAAAATTTCACGAAATCTGATTGGGTGGATTTAAATTTACTTTTTAGCTTCAATTTTGGGTCACCCGATATGAAAATTCCCTGTGGAACTTTTAAGATATTGAGTTTTAGTTCAGTTTTAGGGCACTAAAAATGTAACTTAAGTTAATTTGTTTCAAGGCACTTGCATCTGACGATGCAAGCACCTTAGAACATCTTTTCTTCATTACAGTAGTTGACGTATAAGACCATTTATTTTGAAACTGCAAATCTGGGTCTTGCAAGCGTGGTGGTCCTATTTCTATGATGGATATAAGACCCATTGGATCTTATAAAAAGTATATGGATGTAGCCATCTTTCATTGAACTCGACCAAATTTTGAGAAGTGGACCTTGTGGAAAAAACCAACATCAAAAAAGATTTTCACTTTTACTTAATTACAATTACGTTATATTTTTAATAGAAAACGGACTGTTGGGGGTTGAGTGAGTGGTAGCAAAGCTGAAATCGGCAAGGTGTTTCCTTCGACCTAATTCACAACCTAACTCGTTAAATAAGAAATTTTATTTTGTCGAAATTTATTTTTCTCTTTTCGCAAATCTAACTAATACGATGCGATTCCATCAGGTGAATATATAGATTTGATTTATTTTTCGTCAATAAAAACGACATACTTTTATTTTTCATCATATCTTATCTTGTATCTTAGCCAAGATCAAATGCTTGTCTGTGTGCTCGAGTAATGGGAGGTTTCTTATTCTTCTTCCTAAATTATTGCCTGAACACTCTGAACGGCATGTTTCAAAACATTCAAGTTCAAATTATGCTTATTTTTTGCTAAAGTGATGGACTGGTTGCCTGGTGCTTTGAGAATTAATTCCCTCCCTTGGAGAAAGTATCGATTTTAAATCTGCTTTGGATTTCTGCCTAATTTTTTTTTGTAATTTCTGATGCAGCACTCTGTTCGTTCAATTTGTGCTTCAATTTTTGGAATTAACAACTTATTTAGCGCATGTGGTTTGACCTGACTTTTCAAATGAACTTAAAACCTTCCCTTTGGTATGATCCTCTAATTTATTTAGATCAATGAAATTTTGATACGGAATCCATAATCTAAAGTCGTTAGTTTGATATAATTAACTTACAATATTAAATTCCAACGAAACAATTGAGGAAAGTGAAAAACTAGTGAGTACGCTTATAAGTTTTGGAACGCCTTTCCCTCGTTTTCCCCTCCTTAAATTATAATCTTGTCTAAATTTGATTTTCACCACAATTTTTGTTTACTTAAAATTCTATTGATTATCTTCAAATTGAATAAGTATTTGATGACTTTGATAAGAATTATTGAATAATTCTTTGAATTCTGATAAAAAATTGGGGTGCGCTTTTAGTTTTGGAATTAACTGTAATTACAAAAACTCTTGATAATAGATATTATGAGGAACTTGCATTTGTGTCATAAAAACAGAAGTAAAGCACTAGTAGATGTTGGATGTGTTCATGGAAGATTATGATTAGTGCAACTGATGTTTACGTCACATATGTCACTAGTAGAATGTCAAAAAATCAATTCAGTTTTTATTAAATTTGGAAACATCAAGGCCTTAAGAATATTGAAATTGAACCCAAGTGTAAATGAAAATTAAACCTATGATCTCTAAAACTCATCCGAGAAAACAATAAAAAATAAACCTAACCTAAAAATACTTGAAAACGAACCAAAGTAATATAAAGTTATTCAAAAACCAACAAACTAAAATCTGACTTAAAATTTTTATACATGAACTTTCCAATTTTAACGTTGTACCTCAAAAAAAAACATAAAAATTGAAGCTACGAGAACTAAAATAAGCCTATAAAACTCTTATGTTAGCCTTTTACATAGTGAAGAGTATATGGGTATCAAATTAAGTTAATTGACCTAATATTATTAATTATTAAAACTAATCATAAGAACATGGGGAACTTTATCACCACCACCAGTTTCAATTGGTCAATAAATTCGATATGGCGGTGGACATTGTAAAAAATGCGCTTGGTGCTAATCTCCTTAGGTGGAGGAGGTGGTGGTGCGTTGTTAGTATGCTATAGTTATGATTGGCATTACTTGGAAAACAATGAAAATTTTCAATCAATAACTAATATTATAATCGTCTCTCTTCGCTAAATCTACAACGACCACTAGCATGAGATGTGTCACATGTAACTGTGTACTTGAGAAGCAACAACTCTAATTACTCAATGCTAAATTCAGGCTGGAAGCTGTTAAAAATGGTAGGAACATTACTCAACTTGAAGCAATTAACACGACTTGTCTAAGACTAAGGAGGACTTGAGTCTCTCAAACGGTACATGGATGTCCAAGTTTCAAATCCAACTTTAATTCGGTTACTGAAGGCTTCGGAGAAAACTAAACCTAGTAACAACACTAATGGAGTTACGTAGCGAGCAGAATCTGTGTTCAGACGAAAAATCTTATCAAGTCAACATTTTTAAAACAATCTAATGATGAAGATGATACCAAAAGTTATGGCCAAAATTAACTGTCGAACTTTGACGCGATGCACTTTTTCTTCTCAGAATTGTTCAACTTAAGGAGTCATAACCCTGAGAAAACGTCACGTAACTAATGACGTTGTCAAATCACACACCAACTACATCTTTGAATATAATAATTAAGTGACATTTTTAGTTCACAAAAACTGGACCAAATCGAACCAATTAGATGGATTGCCAAATTTTTTCTACATATTCTCAGTTTATAGTAATTTGTTTCAAGGCACTTTCATCTGATGATACAAGCACCTTAGAACATCTTTTCTGCATTCTACAGTAGTCGACGGATATAAGACTTGTTATTTTGTGTGGGAGTTATGTATCGTCCAGGTGTGTAGATGTAAGGAGATTCGTAATCTCACTGTAACCCAGCAAGGCTCTAATACCCAGGGTCAATAAGTATGAGTTATAAACTCTCCTGTGTCCTATCAAATAAGGAGAACCATGGTCCAGTCTAGAAATACACTGGCTACTCTACTTTTTGACTCATTTTCCACATTTGCAACAGCAAATCTTGGCCTTATAAGCGTGGTGGTCTTATAACGGATATAATACCCATTGAGTTTTATCAAAAGTGTATGGAGGTAGCCATCGTTCATTGAACTTGACCAAAGTTTGAGAAGTGGACCTACTTCAAAATGAGTTTTTCACTTATAAATTACAATATATAGATTTTTAACAAAAGAAACGGCCTATTGGGTATGAGTATAGTAACCAAAGGTGTGGTCGGTAAGGGGCTTTTCTTCCAGTAACTCCCAATCTAACTCGTTAAATAAGGAAATTTGGTCTTAAAAGGAGAAAATTGGTTCTAATAACGAGCTGGGAAACACAATTATCAAGGCCAAAACCAGGGTCTTATATTCGTTGGTTTTATATCGAATTATTCAACCATACTAAACCCATTGAATCAAACCGAACTTATAAAAAATCGGATCTTATAACCAAACTAAAGTCTTATGACCATCGACTACTGTATTTTGTTTTCTCTAATTAATTAAAAATTCCTTCCAACTCATTCGAAACAACAGAATAATTACAAAAATCCTTGATAATAGACATTATGTGAAAAATATGTTGGTTTCATAAGAACAGAAGTAAAGCAGTAGTAGATGTTGGATGTGTGCATAGAAGATTAGGATTAGTGCAACTGATGTTTACGTCACATGCACTTCCTGGTAGAATGTCAAAAAAAAAATTATGTTTTTGTTAAATTTGAAAACATCAAGGCCTTAATTTTTGTTTTTCGTTTATTTCATTCGGTAATAGACAGTTTAAATGAGTGATGGTATCGCATCTCAGAGTGGTATCGTATCTTACTCCGCCCACCAATACCACTCTCCCTTCCCTTTTTCGGAGATACGATGCCACGGCATGAGATACGGCGTGGTATCCTCCGTAGGAATCGATAAGATACGGAGGGAGATGCTACTCCGCATCGTATCTCACTTTACTCCAATCGACCATATGAGACAAGGATACAACTCAAGTTTCTTGAACAGATGAACACCAAATTCAAAAAAAAAATTATTAAAATTTTCTTTTACTTTTTTTTTGATGTCTGAATTGATTTTTTGTTTTAAAAATTCCTTGAATTTGTAACCGACCAACAATTATCTGGTATAGTACCGAAGCGCCTGTTCTCGTAATTTGATGACACAAAATCGAAGGTAAATAATAAATTCAACAATTTATAAAACAGAAATTTTGATTTCCGGCATACTAATTATTACAGATATTTCGTGCTAAAAAGCCTCGAATATCCTATTCCACAAAAATGGAAATCAAACTGGTTCAACTTTGTATTCAATTGAACCCGTTTAAGTTTGGAATGGGTGGAAGTTAAAAATGGTTTGGTTGAAGTTTTCGCACCATCGCAGCTACATTCCTTAAACATCCTTATTTATTTTCAATACACATTTCAAAAATCAACATTCAGCAAATAAGAAAATTAAATGTAAATTAAAAAAAAATCTCCAATTGTTTTGAATTCAAACAATTTGCCTCCAAAAACACTGCAAATGAAAACCAAGTGGATTTCGATACGCCGATACGATGCTACAAAATTTAAAACTAGTCAGTGGTATCGTATCTTTGCGTCGTATCTTATCTCTCGTTACGATACGGATGAGATACCACGATACGATGCCACTCTCATTTAAACTGTCTAATGTAAAATAACAATAATTATTACTCTTCGTCATAACTCGGATGATCCTCACAACAGAATTTTTGGTAACTCTGTGATGGAAATGAAACGTCTTTAACAAAATTCGTTTTTTTACTAAGAAAGCCCGTAATACTAAAAGTTTCGGGGTTTTATAGGCTTCCCTAAAAATGTGTGGTTAAGCTCCAACCCAAAACCCCAAAACTCGGATTTAGTGTAAAAATTATAATAGTGTGCGGATTCTAATAGTGCACTTGTTTATGCTTGAAGGATTGTAGAATGGTAGAAATTTGATCAAAAATGTGAAAAAGGAGTTTTGACTCTTTCTAAAGTTTCTGCTCATTAACTTTCTAAAGACTGAGAATAAATCCAAAACGTTTAATTTAATTTGGCAATCAAGCTCTAGGTTTTAACGAAACTTGAAAAAATTTTCCTAGAGTCTGAGACACGTGAGTTGAACGTACATGCATCTTCAATTCGCAAGAGGAGAAAAAAACAAAACCAGATGAGTCCAGTACCCTGAATCGTCTCCCTTGGGTAAATCTACAACGGCCACTAGTAGGAGATGTCACCTGTAGTGATAAACTAAATTTTAAAAGTTGATTATATTTTTACAACTCCGTTCTTAGCATTGGACGATGTTTATTATATCAAGATATCATTCTCACAATCCTTTAGTTTCTCTATCAACAACTTCAATTTTGTAGAAAGTTTTTAATCAACAAATTGAGTTTTTTTTAATTTTTAGAATTCAGTACGTGACTAGAATGAGAAAAGATATTCCTGACAGAAATAAAGTTTCCAACTATATTTTTTTTTAATATTTGATTTCATTACTCTATAAATGTTATAAAATATCTTAAATTTAAGGTGAAAATATCAGTTCTAAATACTGGTTGAACATAAACTACTAAAATTAATTTTTTACATAAAGTTATGTAAATTTGAGAACATTGTACTCTCAAAAATTTATCAAAGTAATCAGAGTCCAGATTAATCCATATAAATTTATACAATTAAGAATTCCCCATGTATTTTGGTTTGTTTAATACACAGAAGTTAAAAAATTTTGAATAAGAATGAATTTCTTCTTTCCTAAAGTCAATTAGATGAAAGGTAGTTGAGAGCAGATAGTTTCAAATTTAAATTCAAAATCTAAAAGTCAATTTCATTTTCTTAAAACATAATTAAGTGTACATCGAAGACATTCTCAAATGAGCAACTCAGGCGATGATTGTGGTTAACTTTATTAATCAATTAATATCCTTTTTATTAATAAAAAGGGATTGTCAAATATTCTTGGAGGGTCATAATGAAGGTGGAAAAGACGGGAAAGTAGCAGAAGATACCAATGACTTGAACTTTACTTCAAATCTTTTGAATGAAATGAAGAGAAACTCTCTCAAGAAAGTCTGGAGTCTCAATGCACCTCTCACTTATATCCCTCATACAATTATTTCTATAAATTTTGCTCCTCTATACATAATGGACAACAGTATTTGGAAAATGATAGACGTGGAGATGTTTCTTGTACGTAACGAAAAATTTTACGGGAAACTGAAGAAAGTAATGAATTTAAAAGATGAAAATATTTGGGCAAATGTGAAGTCGGATGTTAGCTTGTACGAGTCGGATCATTTCGTGGAGTATAAAGAAGATAAAGAAGAAGAAGATGATAAAGAAAAAGATAATAAAGAAGAAGATGATACAGAAGAAGATGATAAGTATAAAAAAGATAAAATCTACGTGTTCAAAAAGGCCTCAGTGATAAATGGTCGTACTTATGTGTAAAGTTACGTCAAACCTATGGATTCTACAAGAAGATTTTATAAAGGAGACAATCCTAACCTTACCAAACGCATATCTAATAAATCTTGAATAGNCAGAAGAAGATGATAAGTATAAAAAAGATAAAATCTACGTGTTCAAAAAGGCCTCAGTGATAAATGGTCGTACTCTCGTGTAAAGTTACGTCAAACCTATTGATTCTACAAGAAGATTTTATAAAGGAGACAATCCTAACCTTACCAAACGCATATCTAATAAATCTTGAATAGAAATCTTAGGTCAAACTTTTTTTTTCTTCTCTACGATATATCGAAGTGATGTATATTATGTATATTCAATTCAATGTATGTAATAAAAATTAAAAAAAACTAAAATAATTTCATCGTTACTCATTGACTTATACTGTAGAAACAAAAAGATATTATTGAAGTTGTCGGTCTCTTCAGAATCAAGATATACCACAATGAAAATCAGTTTTAAGATTATTGTTTACAAACCAAAAAATTTGGATCTTATAACTATTTGGTCTTCGATTTAAAGCGTACTCTTCAAATACTAAAGGATTAGGCTCGAACGAAAATGAAAAACAATATCCAGGTTTAATAACCGAAGTCTTCGATAGTAATATTTTATAAACGCTTTAACTGTGTAAATATCTTTCTTTTTTTTTCAAGAAAGGTTTCTCATGTACACAGAGTTTAGTTTTAGTAATTTACATCATATATATAAAATTAGTTTGATTACTTACTAAAGTTTTTTGTACTTACTTGTACACATGCATAGANATTTACATCATATATATAAAATTAGTTTGATTACTTACTAAAGTTTTTTGTACTTACTTGTACACATGCATAGAGACTTGGATTTGGATACACATGTCAATTTTTTCTATCGGACGTTTCCCGGTTTTGATTTAGCTAATTAGATGTATTCTGTGCCTATGGCTACTCGAACTTAACAAAACTTCTGANATTTACATCATATATATAAAATTAGTTTGATTACTTACTAAAGTTTTTTGTACTTACTTGTACACATGCATAGAAACTTGGATTTGGATACACATGTCAATTTTTTCTATCGGATGTTTCCAGGTTTTGATTTAGCTAATTAGATGTATTCTGTGCCTATGGCTACTCGAACTTAACAAAACTTCTGACTTCTTACAACTGAAAAGGAATTTTTTTGCAAATGTAATATACCTTTACGGAAAGTGAACATATGCCAGGGCGTATCGCTATTTGGGATAAACTAAATCTATTTGTAATTTTGGTAATGATAAAAAACCAGCATTTTTAATATAATCTGATTGGGTCGGCAGACCTATAGAAACCGCATACAACAGACAGAAGTTTACATTTTCCGCAAACAAACATAAAAAGTTGAATGACCTCTTCAAGGAGAAACAACTGGTAGAATTTGATAAGTTTGCACATTTGAAATTTAGCTATTGGATATTATTGGATTATCAAATACGTAAATAGAGGTTCAAAATTTTATTTTCTTGAACTGCTCATGCGCTAAAAATTTTTGTCTTGGAATCCAAGAAAGTAGACTTGCAAAAGAAGTTATAATATAAATTCGGTTTCCATTGAGCTCAGAACTTGATGGACATTTGACCTTGGTTCACTAAAAAGTTCTACACAAATGATATAACTTTAAATTAAAAATCCAAGCCACCGTTTAAACTTCGTGTACAAAAAAGTGACAACGAAGAATCCAACTTCTGTAAAAGGAAGGCCACTACAGTGAGAAAAAATTATGAGAAAGACTTGACACCAAAAAGTATGTTATNTAAACTTCGTGTACAAAAAAGTGACAACGAAGAATCCAACTTCTGTAAAAGGAAGGCCACTACAGTGAGAAAAAAATATGAGAAAGACTTGACACCAAAAAGTATGTTATTTTTTTTTAAGTTTATTAAGCAATTTGGATACTTGTTAATTAATTTGTTGTTAGGACTTTGACCATTATGTATTTTAGTTTCAACAATTTCAAAGACAGATCAATTTTTAATAAACACAGTCAAAATAAGGCCGTTACTCTGCCCGAATTTATATTGATTTTTCTGTCGTTATCCACGATCAAACTTTTTATTATTTACACAAACAAACACACACAACTAGGTAAAGTTTTATGTCTCAATGGTTTCTAATTCCGGCAAGTAAGTGGACCAGAAGAGCATTTTCCGATGTCTAAAGGAAATAAGAAGAAGTGATCTTTTCTCAGCAATTCGAAGAGTATAGGGACCATCTTCAGTGAATTATTTCCAAGGAATTGATACTTGTTGATCCGTGTCATTTCCTGTTGGTTCTCTGTCGGATAATCACAATTATTATTGACCTCAATCAGTTCAAAAATTTATAAAATACCAAAAATATCAATTTAATATCAAACTAATTTACCAAAATTTTGTTAGATTAGTTCAAAGAGTTGTCATAACTTCTCTCACATGTTTCCCTTCATCATTTTGGATGTCAATTATGGATTGAGTAGTCGGATTTCGAGACCGGAATACATAAAAAAGCTCTTCACCATGAATAACATACCCTGGTTAGAAAATATTAAGAAGTAAATAAAAATTAATTTAATCCTTAATTCTGATTGGTTTACGATTATGGTCATGTAGGTGTAATGCATCTGCGCCAAGTTTTTCTAATTCTGCAGCAACTTCAGGTGAAATTTCTAACAATTCCTTTTCATTTAATGTCAACTAACGTTTATGAGGTTCTCGTAGTTCTCGATCACGCGCTTGCGTCAAAATCTCTGCAAAGGAATGATCCCGTTCATATTCAAATGTGTAAGAAAATGTCTTAGTTTTTTTGGAAAGATACTGTGCAGTTTGATAGACTGGGGAGACCACACTGAAATCTGATTGGAGGCTGATATACTCATCACGAAGTTAGGAAACGATATAGGATCAGAAAATTTAATACAATCTAAAAGTGCCTGCGCGTATTTCCTGAAATACAACCAAGAATTTTGCAGTAAATCACTGAACATGTGGCATGGGTGACTTTTGAATTGCAAATGGAGCTAAAAATACTCCGCTTTCGGTTATAGCACTGTGAAAAATCCTAATAAATCCACAATAACAATAAAATTTTATAAATTTTTTCCAAAAAAAAAAAATTTTTTTTTGTTTTTCAAAATTTTAGAATTCATTCAACGAAATGGAGGCTGTCAAATTTCATACCTTTAGTAAGCGGTGAGATTAGATGGAGTGAAACAGCAAAGGGGCCAGCTGATTGGTTAAAAATTATTACTTTTTTTAAATCTCCACCAAATAATCCAATATATTTTTGTACCCATCGAAGTGATTCAACTTGATCCATTAATCCCATATTTCCAGGTTGAAGTATGTCACCAGTACTTAGAAATCCAAGGGCACCAAGTCGATACTGAACTGTCACCACAATCACACCCGTTTGTACTCTGGGTTATACATATCCGATTGACCAGCAACGAATCTATATACCCCCCAAAAAATGGACTTTATAACGTAAACTGTTGATACAAAAAGTCAAAATTTGATTTTTTACCCTATACCATGGAAGAATACCATCACTGGAGTCAATGAACTATTTTTGTTCAGTTGATTTTTGGAAACGAAAATATTAAGATGGAGACAATCCTCTGAATCAGTGACATTTAAACACTGATTAATTATTGACGAAGAAATTACAAGACAATACGCATAATTCACATACTCAAGATTCATAGGCAATCTTTCCCATCATGTCGCTAGATCAAGTGATGATTTATGTAAATTCAGTTTAGGGAAAGGATTACTTGGTAATCCGATGTTATGTATGAACTTAGAGTAAATCTGCAAAAATTTTTTTACAATTACCCAATAGTAAATTTCCACATCATTTCATTGGCAAGAGCGGTGGTAAGGTGGAAATTATTTCTGAAAGTGCAGTAGAGTGAAATAGTGATAGCGGAAGCGAGATCATTGCTAGAGGTAGCGAGCAGGTGAAGTTATTCTGACAAAGTAAGAGTAGGTTTAGCAGGGGTTGAAATGACTACCTTTGCTAACTTATACTTGATGATGTCGTCAGGAAAATCCCCAAGAGTCGTGCTCATGAGCTGCAGTAACTCTCTGTATAGTGAAATTATAAAATATTGCGAACTCTACTTTTTTCATGTTGAACAAAAACATACTTGCTGTTCATTTGATGTTGCACATTACTAATCTTCCATCAGGAAATGAGAAAATCTCAATCAATTGAAATAATCATAATCTGCGACAGATAGATTCAACAATGTCCACTAGTCCACTGTCCACAAATTTTGCGAATAATAACCAAGGGAAGGCAGTAACAACGTTTCAAGGTTTTTACGCCATCCAATCCCATTTCCTTGAAACAAATTATAAAACAGCGAATAGGCAGAAGTAATTTGGCCAATTGGTTCTTATTTGATCCAGGTTTTGTGAGCTAAAAAAAAAAAAAATTTTTTTTTACCTTCGAGTTTCTCTGATCTTATTTTGATTGAAAGTTAATTAAATTATTTGTAAAATATAGAAGCGTTTGGTGAGATCAAGGCATCGCTGGAAGATGCTATGCAACCATTGACAAAAATTTCAAATCTATGACGAAAAAACGGAAGTACGTTGAGTACCCTTGTATATGTGACGAGCCTTTGATTAGAAAATTTTACAAAGANATGACGAAAAAACGGAAGTACGTTGAGTACCCTTGTATATGTGACGAGCCTTTGATTAGAAAATTTTACAAAGATACTCTATGGCACTGGAAGAATAAGGTCAGTTTTTACAAACTTTTTTCTTCCTTCTTAATGATTTGCTTAAAATGATTAATTTTTGTCTAACAGGATTCCACCAATCAAAAACTTGATGCAAAAGACAAAGTCAGAAGATATACTTACAAGTACATCGACAGTGAAATCAAANCCACCAATCAAAAACTTGATGCAAAAGACAAAGTCAGAAGATATACTTACAAGTACATCGACAGTGAAATCAAAGTTGCACAAACAATAATGAAGATTATATCAAGAAATATTTTGAAAGAGCTTGACAAAGTAATTCCAATTGGTTCNGTTGCACAAACAATAATGAAGATTATATCAAGAAATATTTTGAAAGAGCTTGACAAAGTAATTCCAATTGGTTCAGAATCGATGATTTTCAAAGGAATTGGAATGTAAGGAATAATTTTTAGTAATTATTAATTAAAACTTATAACAAAATTATAATAATTTTTAACTACTTATTTAGGCATAAATGGAAAATTGGATATGAAAAATTTGCAAAATCAAAAATGTGTCCTGTACNTTTTAACTACTTATTTAGGCATAAATGGAAAATTGGATATGAAAAATTTGCAAAATCAAAAATGTGTCCTGTACTCCCATCATTGGTCAAAATTTGGCACAAACCAAACAAAGAACTTTTAAATTTTCGGAAATTTTTTTTTGAAAATGATCCAGAATTTTTAGCAAAACTTAATATTCAAAACTCTGAGTTCAAAAATCTTTGGGCAGCAAAAGAATTTACAAACTATCAACAAATTCGTGAATCTAAAGCAGTGAAGATTTCAAAAATTTTATACCACACTAAAAATATACTGATCATGCGCTTTGGATCAGCTACCAGTAACAATTTACAAGAATGGTGGTGACACACTNACACTAAAAATATACTGATCATGCGCTTTGGATCAGCTACCAGTAACAATTTACAAGAATGGTGGTGACACACTCGGGGTCTACTCTTTTACAGAATCTCACTCAAGTGGGATGGGCTTTGTGACTCTAACCAATGAGAGAGGATACAGTTTCGTAAAATCTCTCTCGGTTTTTACACAAACACACACTTTCACGTAAAAGAGGAACCTTACACAATCTCACACAAATCCACGCACGCTATTGGTAGACTCCTAAGTATGATATTTAGAAGACCCTTTACCAACTCTTGAAGAGGACATTCATCGAATTCGTAACAATCAAGAATCACTTCAGAAATCTTTTGACATGGTTTTAAAAGTAAGCAAACCTAAATTAAATAACAACCTTAACTTTTCTTTCCAAACATGATTTTTACAACCTAAAGTTAATTTTGGTAAACTAATTGACAACANTAACAACCTTAACTTTTCTTTCCAAACATGATTTTTACAACCTAAAGTTAATTTTGGTAAACTAATTGACAACACTTTATTGATTGGATATAGATGATGGTTGAACTCTACAAGAAAGCTGGACTTGTCCATGGAGCTTTAACTCCTGCTGACATTTTGACAGATGGATGTCTTATAGACAATTGACCCTAACCACGCCTTATTTAATAAAATTCGCCAGTTAGGAGTTAAACTCTAGGCTATGTGATTTAAAATGTAAAATTTTTAAATTACATCTTAAAATGTATAAAATCACATAAAATTATAAAATAATTATATGAAAATATATAAAAACCGTAGGCTATTATACAAAATCAAGAAGCCTTAAGGCTGATTTATATAAAGCAAGCCATGGGCAACCGGAAAATCGAATAAAATCATAGACCGTAAACCACGCCCATTTTTCGAAAAACCGACCAATCACAGGTCGACTTTCCAGAAAATTGATTTTTAGGTTCTAATGAACCATACAATTTTAACAATATATAAAATTTGTAAAAATTCTTACAAATTCATTTAAATATTAATAAAATTATACGTAATTCTGAAAAATTTTCACACAAAGTCAAACTTAATTTGAAATCTCGATAATAAAGAGTGATATATTTGAAAGTGACCCTTAGTGAAAAATTGTGTAAAATAATGTGTGTAACCACTAAAATAGTGGAGTTATTAAATTTCGGCAAGATTTTAATTATTTTGAATTCATTGACACAAGCAATCTCATATTCAACTTTTTTTTAAATTTTCTCATTGTGTCGAGTATTGAATGAGTTTTAATTCCTAAGAATTGATTATATATTTTTTAATTTTACTTATTTTTAAAATATTCAAATCTTAAGTTGTCTGCGCTTTGTACGTACAACTTTATAAAAAAAATTCAACCAATTAATTGGTCTTATAGACCATTAGAAATGATTTCAATCTAACCGGATTAAACATCTAGCTACAAATTATATAAATAAAAGAGACGAACTTATATTACAAAGTTTTTTTTTAATTATTATAATATTATTATTAAAAAAATTTTTTTTAATCTTAAAATTTAAATGTCCATATAAGATAAAAATCTTCAAAATTTTAGTGCGCATGACAGAATTTCAATGGACAGGCAGACACATAATTATGACTCCATCGACTCCCTTTCTCTTTATTTTTGATTAATCAGAATCAAAATTTAACTCAAATTGAGTCAGTTATAAAAACTTTAGATAGTCAACTCAAGTCCTCAAGAAAGAGTCAACTCTTTAATGAGGATTATATAATTATTCAAAATACCAAAAAAATAATTAAAACTTTCTTATATAAAAACTACCAAATTTCTAAATCCGAAAATTTTTTAGTATACAAGCTTAACCTAAGTAACAAGTATCCAAATTGCTTAATAAACTTAAAAAAAAATAACATACTTTTTGGTGTAAAGTCTTTCTCATAATTTTTTCTAACTGTAGTGGCCTTCCTTTTACAGAAGTTGGATTCTTCGTTGTCACTTTTTTGTACACGAAGTTTAAACGGTGGNACTGTAGTGGCCTTCCTTTTACAGAAGTTGGATTCTTCGTTGTCACTTTTTTGTACACGAAGTTTAAACGGTGGCTTGGATTTTTAATTTAAAGTTATATCATTTGTGTAGAACTTTTTAGTGAACCAAGGTCAAATGTCCATCAAGTTCTGAGCTCAATGGAAACCGAATTTATATTATAACTTCTTTTGCAAGTCTACTTTCTTGGATTCCAAGACAAAAATTTTTAGCGCATGAGCAGTTCAAGAAAATAAAATTTTGAACCTCTATTTACGTATTTGATAATCCAATAATATCCAATAGCTAAATTTCAAATGTGCAAACTTATCAAATTCTACCAGTTGTTTCTCCTTGAAGAGGTCATTCAACTTTTTATGTTTGTTTGCGGAAAATGTAAACTTCTGTCTGTTGTATGCGGTTTCTATAGGTCTGCCGACCCAATCAGATTATATTAAAAATGCTGGTTTTTTATCATTACCAAAATTACAAATAGATTTAGTTTATCCCAAATAGCGATACGCCCTGGCATATGTTCACTTTCCGTAAAGGTATATTACATTTGCAAAAAAATTCCTTTTCAGTTGTAAGAAGTCAGAAGTTTTGTTAAGTTCGAGTAGCCATAGGCACAGAATACATCTAATTAGCTAAATCAAAACCNGTCAGAAGTTTTGTTAAGTTCGAGTAGCCATAGGCACAGAATACATCTAATTAGCTAAATCAAAACCGGGAAACATCCCATAGAAAAAATTGACATGTGTATCCAAATCCAAGTCTCTATGCATGTGTACAAGTACAAAAAACTTTAGTAAGTAATCAAACTAATTTTATATAATAAGTCAATGAGTAAAGAAGAAATTATTTTAGCTTTTTAATAGATTTAATAATTTTTATTAGATACATTGAATTGAATAATACATAATATTTCATCACTTCGATATAATGCTAGAGAAGAAAAAAAGAAAGTTTGACCTATGAATTCTACTTAAGATTTATTAGATATGCGTTTGGTAAGGTTAGGATTGTCTTCTTTATAAAACTTCTTGTAGAATTCATAGGTGTCACATAATTTTACACTGGAGTACGCCCATTTATCGCTGAAGCCTTTTTTAACACGTAGAAACCATCATTATCGTCTTTATACTCCACGAAAAGATCGGACTCGTAAAAACTAAGATTCGTCTTCTCATTTGTCCATTTATTTCCAACTTTTACTTCTTTATTTTTTTCTTCTTCTTTCCATATTTGCTTCATTACTTTCTTCAGTTTCCCGTAAAATTTTTCGTTACGTACAAGAAACATCTCCACGTCTATCATTTTCCAAATACTGTTGTCCATTTTGTATAGAGGAGCAAAATTTATAGAAATTATTGCATGAGGGATATAAGTGAGAGGTGCATTGAGACTCCAGACTTTCTTGAGAGAGTTTCTCTTCATTCCATTCAAAAGATTTGAAGTAAAGTTCAAGTCACTGCTATCATCTGTCACTTTCCCGTCTTTTGTATCTTCATTATGACCCTCCAAGAATATTTGACAATTCCTTTTTATTAATAAAAAGGATATTAATTGATTAATAAAGTTAACCACAATCATCGCCTGAGTTGCTCATTTGAGAATGTCTTCGATGTACACTTAATACTTCTTGTTTTTAACTTATTTCATTCGGTAAATGTTAAATAAAGTTATTACTCTTCATCATAACTCGGATAATCCTCAAAACATAATTTTGGGTAACTCTGTAATGGAAGTGAAACATCTGTAACAAAACTCGGGTTTTCATAGCGAAAACCCTAGTTTCGAAAGCTTTATGGGTTTTCTTCTGGTTTTCTTATAAAAATATATGGTGAAAGCAACAAAACCCACAACTATATAGCTAACATTGGTGTAACCCTGCTGCTTATCAAGATCGAGACTATCATTTGAAGATTAACTATAAGAGTTTGGGTTTATATGTTGCCGCCTAACCATATGTTTTTTAGGAAAACCCTTAAAACCCCGAAGCACCGTATATTACGGATTTCCTTAGTGAAATCTCGAGTTCTGTGAAAGACGTTTCACTTCCATTACAGGGTTATCCAAAAATTCTGTTGTGAGGATCATCCGAGTTATGATGAAGGGTAATAATTTTTATTAACATTACCGAATAAAATAAGTTAAAACAAAGAACTATTGTATAAGACCAATTTCGTCTTATATAAGGCTATAATATGTATTTAATTTTATAAGGGAACTTAAGTAGTTAAATGGAGAAAAATAAATTTGAACCATACTTCTTTAATAAATCGGTAATCATCGCTTTAAAGAGCGTATATTAATAGCAGAAACATTTATATTGAATTTCAGGTGGCATTATTGTAAATTTTAACCAATTTCTACAAAAATTGTATTTTAGTACCTGAGTGATCCCGACTTCCACAATCTAAGATATATGTAGCTGTTCTTTCGGGAAGAAACAAAGTTTAACTCTCAAATACAAGAATTTTGCTACTTAAATTAAAAAAAAAAGTTTAAAAAGCGGATGAATCCTTTTGTTATTCCGTGAACAGTTGCTAACTCTTATGTTCTTCTAACCTTCTAAAGGTCAATAAGTGCTTCAATATTGTAGGATAACGAATATTAACAATTGCACTTATTTACTTTATCCATTTTGAACATCAATTACTTCTTGTAACATTACAGAATATAAGCGTGAAAAGTAGCCTAGAAGATTTTAGAACTTGGGCTTCGAATTCGGGTCTTATTATCCGTTTTGGTCTTATAACGGTCGGTCTTATAGCGCAATATTTCCCAATGCCAAATACATTAGTCCTAACCAAATGTTTCAAAAATTTGTCTTATAACTTATGGATAAGGGTTTTTCACTATACTATAAACTGAGAATAAATAGAAATAATTTCAAAATTCATCCAATTGAGTTCAATTTGGCCCAGTTTCAGTGAGCTAAAAATGTAACTTAAAGTTAGATTTTTAGCTCACTAAAATTGAACTAAAACTCAATATTCTAAAAAGTTCCACACCAACTCATATTATTTGATACTAAAAATATCTGTCCATTATTATTCATTACTTTGAAGTTATATTGTTTTATAAATTTTTAATAACTTTTCGAACTCTCCTATCATCTCAAGAGGGCCGAAGCGGCCATTTTGAAACCATATCGTTCTTAACCGGAATACTCTATAGATGGAAAGCCATAATTAGAAGAAAAAAAGTGTCAACTAACGATTATTCCCTATTAAAACTGAACTAAAACTCAATATTCTTAAAAGTTCCACAGGGAATTGTTATATCGGGTGTCGTAAAGTTGATGCTGAAAGAAAATTTAAATTCACCCAATCAGATTTCGTGAAATTTTGAATACACAGAGAAACAACGTTTTAGCTAGAAATAAGTGTGATTCTGCTCATTTGATTTACGGTTGGCAGCATCAAGAAACGAGGAGAAAAATTTCTTGTAGCTGATTATAATACGGAAGTTAAATCTTTTCGTTATAAAATTATGATTCATGAAATTGATGTTTAATCACTTGTTCTGTTGGGCGATTGGCATAAAATCTCCTGTTTTTGTGAAAATCAAAAAACGTGATTAACGTGAAGGTCTTAGTAGTTCTTGTTTTTAACATTTAACAACCATCTGGTACTGTATGGATGAATGACTCCCTCTTATTCTTCATCGTTAACTCGGATGATGCTGAGAACAGAATTTTTAGAAACCCTCCCTCTAATGGAAGCCAACGCCATGAAACCCACATGCACCCACCACTGTCGTTGTCCCATCCCAGGACACTCCTCTTGTCACACTCTACACCTACAATCTCACCGAATACACGTCTCCTCTCACTTGACCATAAATAATTTTTATAAAGAGACATAAAGTATTTTCTTTATGTATAAAGTAAATTTTCTTTATTCAATATGGTCGCGTGTCTTACAATTTTGACTTCCGAAGAAAAAGCGACCCGTATAAGGTTCTAATTGGAGAGAATTTTTCAAGATTAACGTCCAAATTAATAATTTAGTTCAAAATCCAACTGAAAATGAATGATTTTTAACAATGAAATTGAAATTGATGGACGTAATCATGACTCCAAGGCGTACTTGACTGTACACTAGATAATTATTTGAAATTACAAACTAATTCTTTCCATTCTTTGCAATGACCACCGCCATATCGAATTTATTGACCAATCCAAGCAAGTTGTGGTGACAAAGTTTACCATATTCTTATAATTAGTTTTAATAATATTAATACTATTAATAATTTTAGGTATCAATTAACTTAATTGATATCCATATACTTTGTAAAGGCTCACGTAAGGCTTATTTTAGTTCCAGTAGGTTCAATTTTTATGTTTTTATGAGGAACAACGTTAAAATTGCAAAGTTCATTTATAAAAATTTTAAGTCAGATTTTAGGTTGTTGTTTTTTGAATAACTTGTATTACTTTGGTTCGTTTTCATGTATTTTCAGGTTAGGTTGAATTTTTTTTTTGTTTTCTCGGATCAGGTTTAGTGATCATAGGTTTAATTTTTATTTACACTTGGGTTCAATTTCAATAGTTCTACAAGGTCCTAAAGTAAATTTGCTTCTTAAGGATATATCAGTTCCTCCATATACAAGAAATTCCATTAGTTGATCTCTGTAGGTCAAATACAGCGATGTTACCACCAGGGTGTGACTTGTCAGGTTGTTTAGGAGGTTTATGGCCACATTTGTACCAATTTTCATCAAGCTTTGATGGATACCCGCTGGATAAGGTTAAAGCAGCCTCATCCTCTGATACAACCTTAAGAAAATTAAAGTTCACCCTATTAGATTTTGGGAAATTTTGAATACCCACAAAAAATTGTTTTAGATAGAAACAAATGTGATTCTGTTCGTTTGGTTTACGACTAGAATCAAGAAGTGGTCAGAGAAATGCTTGAAGTTCATTAATGTAAATCCCCTTTCTGTTTATTTATAATTAAATTTATATTTCAATTACTATTTATTTCTTACCGCTCATGTTGGGTATTCAGAGAGTTAATCTTCAAAATGGTAGTCGACATGTAGATAACCAGCAGGGTTACACAAACGTTAGCTATAGGAGTTTGGGTTTTGTGGGTTTTTTTTGCCATAAATCGGACGTTATTGAAATGTGTTGGATGACTATACTATACCCATTGGGTGACTAAACTTACCCTATTCTGGGGTTAGTTTAGTCAAAAATTTAGTTTACTTTAAACTTTAATATCAATTAGGACTTTAATATAAAAAAATTTTGGTTTGGATTTTCTTAGTTCCAAATAGTGGTAGCAACTTCTGAATAAAAATTTTCTCTTGAAGAGTTGCGATTTCGGTGCAAAAAAATTAAATGTAAATTTTGACTAAACTATACTCACCCTCCCCTACTCTCAGATTGACACTTTCTAAAAGAGGTCGTCAAAATATTTGATCCTAAAGTGGGAAATACTTCGTTGCTTACATACAAATTTTAAAATCAACAAAAATTCCTCTATTTCCCACGGTTGAAAAGCTGACCTTAGTTCGCATTACTTGGACATAAATGTTTGAACGAACCTTTGGTTAATCCGTCAACAGTTGCTATTTCTTGTGTTTTTATAGGTTTAAGAAGGCCAACTGCTTCCATATTGTAGGATAACGAATATTAATAATTGCACTTATTTACTTTATCCATATTGAAAATCAATTAGTTCTTGTACATGAAATAATTTAAGCGTGAAATGTAGCAAAAGAAGTTTTTCAAACTTGGGCTTCGAATTCAGGTCTTATATCCGTTTTTGTGTTATAGCGCGATATTTCCCCATGCCAAATACATTGTTCCAAACCAAATGCGTCAAATATTGTTTGTAGAACCGAAATGGTCTTATGAATACAAATAAGCGTGTTCCACTGTACTATAAACTGAGAATATATAGAAATAGTTTCGAAATTCATCCAATTAGTTCAATTTGGTCCAAGTTTAGTGAGCTAAAGATGTAACTTTAAGTTAGATTTTTAGCTCACTAAAACTGGATTAAAACTCAATATTTTTAAAATTTCCACAGAGAATTATCATATCGAGTGTCCTAAAGTTGATCCTGAAAAAAAAATTTAAATTCAACCAATCAGATTTTGTGAAATTTTGAATACACAGAAAAACAACATTTTAGCTAGAAACAAGTGTGATTCTGTTCATTTGATTTACGGTTGGCAGCATGAAGAAACGAGTAGAAAACTCTTGAAGCTGATTTATTATAATACGGAAGTTGAATCTCTTCTTTAGAAAATTACGATGAATGAAATTGAGATACAACCTGTTGTAGGCCAATTGGCATAAAATCAACTGTTTTTGTGAAAATCAAAAAAACGTGATTGCCGTGAAGGTCTTTAGTAGTTCTTGTTTTTAACATTTAACAACCATCTGGTACTGTATGGATGAATGACTCCCTCTTATTCTTCATCGTTAACTCGGATGATGCTGAGAACAGAATTTTTAGAAACCCTCCCTCTAATGGAAGCCAACGCCATGAAACCCACATGCACCCACCACTGTCGTTGTCCCATCCTGTGACACTCGTCTTGTCACACTACACCTACACTCTCACCCAATACGTCTCCTTTCTCATCACCATAAATAATTTTATAAAGAAACATGAAGTATTTTCTTTACTCAATATGGTCGAATGCCTCACAATTTTGACTTACGAGGGAAAAGCAACCCGAATAAGGTTCTAATTGGACAGAATTTTTCAAGAATAACTTCCAAATTAATAATTTAGTTCAAAATTCAACTGAAAATGATTTTTAACAATAATATTGAAATTGATCATGACTCCAAGGCGTAGTTTTATTAATTACAAACTTATTAGTTTAATTACAAACTAATTTTTTCCCAATTTGGAGTTATGAAATCGTTTTCAAAATTGAATATAATAGCAAGATTAGTTTTTGCCATCAAGCTCAAACTCCTCCAATGAGTCATTGAATGTCCGCTTGGTCACTGATATGTTGCGTTGAAGAAAGAAGTTCCTAGTCCTGCCAATGATGTTGGATTGGATGAAAGAGATGTTCTGCGACCTGATTTCCAAAATCTGTCATTGGTGTTATGGTGTTAGGATTAAGGGAAGTAGGTGAGACTGGAACTTGAGTTTCTAGCATCTTGCATTGTTGAGTTGGGGGAAGCAGGTGTGTCTATGACATGACCTTTAATTTTTGCGTCTAGTATTTCATTGGATGAAGCTGGTGTGACTGAGCCTTGAGTTCCAAATTTTGACAGTGGCGAAAGAGAGAGACAAGGAAAATGATGATGGACTGCAGCCTCTTCAATCGTAATTGAATTTGTCGCAATGTCCCTAAATATTTGATCACTAATTCCCAAATCGTCAAAAAGTACAACCAAATCCTTCCGTTCCTGTTAAGTTATCATAAATTCAGAAAGTTGACTACTCTCGAACCAAATAGCATTGAGCCCACGAAGTTCTCGCCGCGAGATTTTTTTTTTTTTTTTGAGAGATGTGCGCGTGTTATCATTTAAAATTTTAAGCGGTGAAGTTGGAAAGTTTAATTCTTGAATTAAACAAGTCACATTCTTTGATTTAGTTTAACCATGCCACCAAAAATTAGAACAGACATAGTTCTAAATGTGAAACAGTTTTTAATTAAGGAGCATCAGATGTGTTCATTTGTACAAAAGACTCCAAGGATTACCACAAGTCTATGAATAGCGAACACTACCTCCACTGGATGAAAAAAGTGGTCGACTTATTACCTGAAAAATCTGTAATCGTTTTGGACCAAGCCCCGTATCATAAAAAACGAGTTGCAGAAACATTGATGCCGAGAATGCAATGGACAAAGTCCACAATAGTAGAGTGGTTTCTGTCCAGAAATATTCCTTTGCCAGATCATGTTGATAACTTTGTAAAATTAACTAAACATGGCTTGATAGCGTTGAGTAGAAATTATCCAACGGAGGAGCGTTACGAACTTCAAAATGTTACTAGAGATAGTGGGAAAGATATTAAGTTGTTGTATTTACCTGTTGCTCATTGTGAGCTTAACCCAATCGAGTTAATATGGGCCTGGGTTAAAGGTTCCGTTAGTCGAGTTAACGGCGGAGGCACTCAAAATGTTTTAAAGCTTACGAATCATTTCCTAACTCTAGTGACTCCACAATTATGGAAAAATTGTGTAATGGAAACTAAAAAATACGAAGAAAAATATTGGGTTCGCGATAGATTAATTGAAAGGAACATGGAATTAATCCAATCTAATCCAAATCTTGTTATAAGATTAGGAGATTCTAGTGAAAGCAGTAGCAGTGAAGAAATTTCAGACAATTCTGATGACGACATTTCATTCACTGAATAAATCAATATAAAGTTGAATGAATGCCACACATCACTCTAATTTTACAATATTTGTATGGAAAATTGAAGCATGGTCATCCCGCCGAGGGCTCAATGCTATTTGGTTCGAGAGTAAGTTAGTTTATTTTATTTTCTTTACTTATGTTTTTCCCAACCAATTTTGTTTACAAAATACTTAGTTCTTGCTGTTTAGGGAAGGTTGAGTACTGAAATTACCAATGTCTTGATCACCAAATCCTTTTTAGTATGTTACACCAAACCAAAGTAATAATTAACATATGGAAAGGACACAACAATCAAAAATTTCTTGGTAATAATATTTTGTGGTTATAAATGTCTTTATGACTTACATTTCCTTTTGTTAAAATAGTATTGGACATTATTTTCTTTTCCCATGTAACAGAAGCACTTTGGTTTTGTAAAAAATAAAATATCATATTAATTAATTAAGGTTGAATAAGGAAATTGATTATGTTTGGAAAGATTTAAATTAAATTAAATTTGGAATAATTTAATTTAATTTAAAAGTTGCCAACGAGTGAATTTTTACATGAAACTTTTTAGCGAAATTTTTCTTTAAGTTGAAGTAGTCTTGTCTCATTGGTTGGATTAAGCAGCTTCATTTGAATTCAATTGTCGAGTAGCTAGATGATTGATTCGATTAAGTCGTGAACGCTCACTCTTCCGTTCTATAATTCTCGTTTCCATATCCAAATCCAACTGTATATTTCTTGTCTCAATTGGATGTTCGTAGTCAGATCCAGTGATATTCCGAAACATTCTTTCTGGGTTCATATTTGTGTCCATCGATTCATTCAGACCGCTAGATTTGAAGAATTCAAATATCGAAATACAATCTTTGTAAAGAAAATCAAATGCTCCGGGTAAATTTTTATCCATTGCTTGAGCTACATCTATAAGACATCCATCTGTCAAAATGTCAGCAGCAGTTAAAGCTCCATGGACAAGTCCAGCTTTGTTGTAGAGTTCAACCATCATCTATATTCAATTAATACAGTGTNAATTCAAATATCGAAATACAATCTTTGTAAAGAAAATCAAATGCTCCGGGTAAATTTTTATCCATTGCTTGAGCCACATCTATAAGACATCCATCTGTCAAAATGTCAGCAGGAGTTAAAGCTCCATGGACAAGTCCAGCTTTGTTGTAGAGTTCAACCATCATCTATATTCAATTAATACAGTGTNGAGTTAAAGCTCCATGGACAAGTCCAGCTTTGTTGTAGAGTTCAACCATCATCTATATTCAATTAATACAGTGTTGTCAATTAGTTTACCAAATTTAACCTTAGGTTGTAAAAAATCATGTTTGGAAAGGAAAGTTAAGGTTGTTATTTAATTTAGGTTTGCTTACTTTTAAAACCATGTCAAAAGATTCCTGAAGTGATTCTTGATTGTTACTAATTCGATTAATGTCCTCTTCAAGAGTTGGTAAAGGGTCTTCTAAATATTGTACTGTGTCACCACTTTGATCTTTCCACCAATCCTGTAAATTGTCACTGGTAACTGATCCAAAGCGCATGATCAGTATATTTTTAGTGTGGTATAAAATTTTTGGAATTTTCACTCCTTTAGATTCACGAATTCGTTCATAGTTTGCAAATTCTTTTGCTGCCCAAAGATTTTTGAACTCAGAGTTTTGAATATTAAGTTTTGCTAAAAATTCTGGATCANTGCCCAAAGATTTTTGAACTCAGAGTTTTGAATATTAAGTTTTGCTAAAAATTCTGGATCATTTTCAAAAAAAATTTTCCGAAAATTTAAAAGTTCTTTGTTTGGTTTGTGCCAAATTTTGACCAACACGGGTACAGGACACATTTTTGATTTTGCAAATTTTCCATATCCAATTTTCCATTCATCCCTAAATAAATAGTTTAAAATTATTATAATTTTGTCATAAATTTTAATTAATAATAATTATTATTATTCTTACATTCCAATTCCTCGGAAAATCATCGATTCTGAACCAANAATTCCTCGGAAAATCATCGATTCTGAACCAATTGCAATTACTTTGTCAAGCTCTTTCAAAATATTTCTTGGAATAATCTTCATTATTGTTTGTGCAACTTTGATTTCACTGTCGGGGTACTTGTAAGTGTATCTTCTGGCTTTGTCTTTTGCATGAAGTTTTTGATCGGTGGAATCCTGTCAGACAAAAAATCGATCATTTTAAGCAAATTTTTAAGAAGGAAGAAAAAAATTTGTAAAAAAAATTGGTAAAATCTGACCTTATTCTTCCAGTGCCATAAAGTATCTTCGTAAAATTTTCTAATCAAGGGGTCATCATCATCTTCTTCCAGCAAAGGTTCTTCACAGATACAACGGTACTCAAAACAAGTACAAAAAATAAAACTGTCACTTTCCCAGTCATCATTGTTACTTTTGTCGTCATCTTCAAGATTTGAAATTTCCGTCAATGGTTGCATAGCATCTTCCAGCGATGCCCTGATGTCACCAAACGCTTCCATATTTTACAAATAATTTAATTAATTTTCAATTAAAAATTAGATCAGGGAAACTCTAAGGTAAAAAAAAAAAAAAAAAAAAAACTTTTGTTTAGCTCACAAAAAAAAACTGGATCAAATAAGAACCAATTGGAACGATTGCCAAATTACTTCTGACTATTCGCAGTTTCATAAATTTATTTCAAGGAAATGGGTTTGGATGACGTAAAAACCTTCAAACGTTGTTACTGCGTTGTATTGGTTATTATTCGCAAAATGTGCAAAAATGACTCAACCCACCCGAAAAAACTCAATTACAATTACAAACATTTAATACATCATAACATGCGTGCAAATTTTTGTCAGCTCCGAACTTGCAAAATGTACACAGTACACTAGTGGACATTGTTGGATCTTTTCGTCGCAGATTATGATTATTCCAATTGATTGAGATTTTCTCATTTCCTGATAAGTGATGGCAGATTAGTAATGTACAACATCAAATGAACACAAGTATGTTTTTGTTCAACATAAAAAAAAAGTAGAGTTCGCAATAATTTTAATATCACAACTATACAGAGAGTTACTGTAGCTCATGAGCAGGACTCTTGGGGATTTTCCTGACGACATCATCAAGTATAAGTTAGCAAAATGTAGTCATTTCAACCCCTGCTAAACCTACTCTTACTTTGTCAAAATAACTTCACCTTATCGCTACCTCTAGCAATGATCTCGCTTCCGCTATCACTATTTCACTACACTACTGCACGTTCAGAAAAAATTTCCACCCTACCACCGCTCCTTAGAACGAATCATGTGGATATTTACTATTGGGTATTAATTGTAAAATTTTTTGCAAATTAATTCTCAGTTCATACATTGTCAGATAGTTACACGTGTTATTAGATCAATACCTGATCTAACGACATGAGCAACATTGACTATGAAACTTGACCCTATGTGAATTATGCCTAAAACTCTCACGTAAGCTCTTTGTCAATTAATCACTGATTAATTGACAAAGTAAGTTTCCTTGATTTTCATCAAATGGAATATAATCGATGTAGCGTAGACTGGAACTTTATTGATTTTTTTTTTAGTTCTAGAAGACAGTGCTATATTACAGATTGGGACATAAATACAAAAAATACGGCAGTAGCATATCATGGTGTTATCGAATCGACTTGGATTTTACGATTATATAATTATTTATTTTTTTCGACAAAATCTTTAGTATTGTCACTGAAGCAAGAAAATTGAAACTCAGACACATGAATTGCATATAGTTGACTGATTATTTGATTGTAAGATCAGTTTTCCAAACCTTAATTTCCGACTCATTTACAAATTGAAGCTCAATAGCTAAGTATTGTTGGTTAGCGACTATAACCTTCCCCAATAACTTTTTGAAAGTCAAGCTTACTTCCGGTGTTGTTTTTACATTTTTTGAAGAAATAAGTTGGCTTGAGGAAGTTAATGATCCTCGTAGACCTGCTCCAATTACTAATCCATCTTTTTCTGGTGATGTTGATGATACAGACTTTGTTACGAATGTAGTGTACTTCTTAATGGTAATAATTTTGTCAGGTAATCTGTTGATTGATTCATTAAAATCAGCTATGGCTCCTGACCCATCACTCCCTGATTCTTGAAAAAGTAGACCAATCCTGTTATCCCTGTGAAGTTATCAAAGAAAATCATTAGATGCATATCTACTTAAGTAATTTAATTTATTTTAGTTTACTAACCAAGGGTTGTTATATTCAGGTTTACAAAAGAGTGTCAGAATTTTGTTTTCCATACCTGGTAATCCTTGCATCAAATACTAATAACCAAAATGGATGAAATTAATATGGAAAGAAGACAGAAACTCAGAATTAGGACCAGTTCAACACTATGATTTTCATAAATTATAAATTTTTTGACTCACGTTTTCGTGGCTTATGGAAATATCGCTGGTCGATGTCATGGTTGACGCCTTCCAGGTAACAGATATACTTTCTTATGGCAAAGTGAAAATATAAACCATAATGAAGATTAGTAATTTAATAATTTTTACTGATGATTACATGTTGTTGTGCAGCTAAACTTTACAAGTAAATGTAACAAAAGATTGATTTGGAAATTAATCGAAAATTGATTAATGATTTTTACAATATCGGGTTTTTATAGGAAGAGTTAAATTATTTTTCATCTAAGTAGTATAATATGTGAGAAGTATTAGCCTACAGTGATAATGAAGAATTAACGAATCGATGGAAATGTCAAACCTGTTTAAAAACCTTGTGTTTGTTTGATCTGAATCCAATATCGATAATTCGTAACAAGAATAGAAAATAGTTATAAATGAATGAATTCAATCAGTACAATACTAATCTACTGCAGCAGGTACTGCAGAAGGACTGTTACTTACAACTTACTTAGATACTTAGGAGGATCAAGCGCTTACCAGGTGTGAGTAAGTTTAGAACATTCAATCACGAATCACGGGAGCACAATGTATATTTCTACTCACGAAAATCACGGGATTTGATCATGAAAATTCCTTGACTGTTTATACACTGTATTCACTGTTTTCAACTTAATATTACACAAACGTTTTAAGTTTATTTCCTATTTGTAGCAGTAAGAGAAATTAGAAGTTGAATATTCAAAGTAGTTTTTCAAAATTCTCTTAAATTTTGATGGTATTGTTAAAAACTTTTTAATCACTGAGTATTAGATTCAGGTTTTGTGAAAGAAAGTATGAATTTTAACAAATTTGGTAGACTAAATGCAAATACATGATTATTTATGTGAATCACGAAAAATCATGTTAGTAAGGTGATTGATCAGAATTCGATAACAAAAATCATTATGATAAGAAAGAGACCGTGATTGTAAGTGTTAGACTAAGCGATTTATCATTGTATCTTGACCCTTGGGTAGTTGTACACTAACAGGTAGAATTATGTAACATTTTTATATTTTTTTTTTACACGTAATTACAAATATATAAAGTTAAAAATAAAAAAATAAATTTTTTTACATATTTTGTATTGTAGCGGTTGGTAAGGTAATTTACTGCTGTACAGTGAGATGTAATAATAGTTTGAATTTTGCGCGCTTTCTAACATTGGACGTATCTAAGACTCCGTCACCATAACTTTGACAGAAAATACTACTTTATTATTATTATTATTTTACTTTCACTGTAGTCTAGGTTTATAATAAGATTAATTGTTACGGAATTTTAGATCAAACCGGTTAAATTAAAAAAGTGGGTGTCAATAACCTTTTTAATCTAAAATATGAGGGGATGTTTAGCTCATTTTGAATCTAAACGAAAATCATTGTTTTGAAAACAACCGTTTAAGGTTTTAATTTCTTTTTCTATTGATTTGAAAAGACAGAAAGTGTTAATTATCATTATTTTTAATGTATAAAATTGATTTTATAAATCTTTTTCTTTTCCTTTCCACATAAATAATTACACAAATTACAATAAAATCAGTTAAACACAACAATATTTTAAAAGAGTTTGGTTTTTTTTTTAAATCTTAAAGCACTATCGAAATGAGTAATAAATTATAAGACTTTTAGTTATATTTGAAATATATTTGGTTATTGGTTTAATAGAATGTAAAATAATAGTTTGTAAGGCGCTGGCGCTGATAAAGNAATTTTTTTTTCTATTGATTTGAAAAGACAGAAAGTGTTAATTATCATTATTTTTAATGTATAAAATTGATTTTATAAATCTTTTTCTTTTCCTTTCCACATAAATAATTACACAAATTACAATAAAATCAGTTAAACACAACAATATTTTAAAACAGTTTGGTTTTTTTTTTAAATCTTAAAGCACTATCGAAATGAGTAATAAATTATAAGACTTTTAGTTATATTTGAAAAATATTTGGTTTGGTTTAATAGAATGTAAAATAATAGTTTGTAAGGCGCTGGCGCTGATAAATTTCGGTAACTCATTGGATTATTCGGGAATTATAGTAAAGTTCGGAGTTCGGTGTGGTACTGCTAGATACTGCTGGTTATATAAAGATTCCCTTATACTCTCTTGTCTCTATACTCGGAATATTTTATGACTCACGAATTTTATTATAAAGTATATTTTATATTCCTATTCTTATTATATTCCAGTAGAAAAAAGAAAAATTTCACTTAGAAATCATATTCACAAGGTTCTCACATTTTTATATCCCATATTCACATACTCACATATTCACAAGGTCCACGGGGATCTCAATTATTTTTATTAGTTCTATATTGCTCTGATTTTTCCTTTTTTTTTCTAANTTAGAAATCATATTCACAAGGTTCTCACATTTTTATATCCCATATTCACATACTCACATATTCACAAGGTCCACGAGGATCTCAATTATTTTTATTAGTTCTATATTGCTCTGATTTTTCGTTTTTTTTTCTAATTTTTTTTTTTGGAAACACCTTTCACCTAAAAAAACTTACCTGTCTAAACTAAATAGTGATATATTTTTGTAGAATTATTCCTCAAGAATATAAATATAGTTCCTTAAATTTGTTACATGCAACTTATTGCCAAGAACCATTAATTATTATGTGACCAATTGCCCTTGCCATTAGTTATTTTGTGACATTTATTAGTGAATTTCAAATACAAGTTACTTTAATATTTTAAATAAGTGTGATGTGACGTGATGTGATGTGGATGTGACTGGGCACTGTTTAGAGCTGTTTGGGTAACAAAAATACCCCCATTATAAAAAAATTTAGAAGGAATAATAATTTTTATATGAAGAATGACCTAAAATACTTAAAATAGTCAAAACAACTTTTTTTTTTTTTGGTTATTACGTCGAAAAATTTGTTCTCTGGATTCGACTCGGTGGATTTAAAGGTAAGTATCAATTTTTTTTAATTTTTAGCAACACGTGTTTGTTATTGAGGTTGTCAACATAAGTGTGTAGAATTTTATTAAAAATTAAAACCGATTAGGTCTTATCAAGGTTATTAAACTGCAGTTGTTGTATTTTTTACATCATTTCTACTTCACATGAGAACAAGAATTAAAATAGTGTATTCTGCAGTATTTTTTTTTTAAATAAACTCCTATTTGTGCTGTTATTTCATTGTTAATATAATAAAATTTTACAGTAGGGGTCTACCTTTTCATATTGCACACTTTCACACTTTCACACTTTCACAGAAGTGTNTGTGTAGAATTTTATTAAAAATTAAAACCGATTAGGTCTTATCAAGGTTATTAAACTGCAGTTGTTGTATTTTTACATCATTTCTACTTCACATGAGAACAAGAATTAAAATAGTGTATTCTGCAGTATTTTTTTTTAAATAAACTCCTATTTGTGCTGTTATTTCATTGTTAATAAAATAAAATTTTACAGTAGGGGTCTACCTTTTCATATTGCACACTTTCACACTTTCACACTTTCACAGAAGTGTGAAGGAGAAGTGCGAAACTCCTCCCCAGAAAGTGTAAAGAACCAATTACAGAAGCGCAGAAAAACAGGTCTCACCCGAAAAAATTTCATACTTGAGCACTTTCACACTTTCACAGAAGTCTTTACAAAAGTGTGAAAACACGCCCCAAAATTCAAAATTTGCCAATGAGACTCCACAGCGGGACAAAGTGTGAAAGTGTGAAAGTGATCAGATAATTTTTTTCACACTTGCTTACAACTTCTATTTCTCCGTCAATTAAAAACTTGAGATTTTCGATTTTAAATTGTTTTCAAGATTTTGATCAACGACATTGATAATTTATGATAGCATTTATTATTTATTAGCGTTTATTTATGACATTAATAACGCATTGATAGCGTTTATGTACTGCCTGNATAGACCCCTAGTGTGTTAGGTAACGAATGAATTGTGTTCGACAGTTTCCCTACTATAGAAAGTTTCCAATTATTCACCTTTTAAATTAATCAAATTAAAATTAGTTGACGAAAAAAGTACCAATTAAATTCAGATTTATCCGAATTNTTCACCTTTTAAATTAATCAAATTAAAATTAGTTGACGAAAAAAGTACCAATTAAATTCAGATTTATCCGAATTTCTTTGAGGCTAATCTTAAAATTTTAGCAAAAATTTTTTAAATTTTAGCAAAAAATTTAAAATTTTAGCAAAAATTTTTTACAATTTTTTTTAAAATTCAATCAAATTTTTCCCTCCATATGCTTCTCTTTGATTGTTTCTGTGTATAAATCAATTAGCTTACCACTTATAACCTACAACTTTTACTACATCGATAAGATAAGGATTTTATAAAATAAATAAAATAATTAATGTTAAATCAGAGNTCCTTTGAGGCTAATCTTAAAATTTTAGCAAAAATTTTTTAAATTTTAGCAAAAATTTTTTAAATTTTAGCAAAAATTTTTTACAATTTTTTTTTAAATTCAATCAAATTTTTCCCTCCTTATGCTTCTCTTTGATTGTTTCTGTGTATAAATCAATTAGCTTACCACTTAAAACCTACAACTTTTACTACATCGATAAGATAAGGATTTTATAAAATAAATAAAATAATTAATGTTAAATCAGAGAAACGGTTATCTAATAATTAGGTAATGGAAACTGTAAGTAAAATTCAATTATAATCAATTAACTACTTTACTTGAAAATTAGATAGGAAAACACTCAAAATGAAAAATTATTCAATTATCAGTAAGTTGACCCAGTACAGTACTGACAAGTCAGTGACAACAACTTACTTACTAAATATCACTCACAATATCCCAACTCACTTGTATTTTAGATAAAAATGTTAAACTACCTTGGATTAACTTGTCAGAATTAAATCTTCCCATTTGCCAAATTGCCATTTTTTTTGTTCATTTCCAATTTTGCTCTACGGCTATAACGATCATTGAAGAAAAAAATTCTCTACTTCCNCAGTAAGTTGACCCAGTACAGTACTGACAAGTCAGTGACAACAACTTACTTACTAAATATCACTCACAATATCCCAACTCACTTGTATTTTTATATAAAAATGTTAAACTACCTTGGATTAACTTGTCAGAATTAAATCTTCCCATTTGCCAAATTGCCATTTTTTTTGTTCATTTCCAATTTTGCTCTACGGCTATAACGATCATTGAAGAAAAAAATTCTCTACTTCCTCTTACATTCTTACATTACAGTCTTACATTTTTCGCTGAGACAACTTACTTAACTTAATGGCAATATTTGGTGAAGAAGAAAAAAAATATTGATAAAATCCTTTGGATNCGTTGCGTCTTACATTTTTTGCTGAGACAACTTACTTAACTTAATGGCAATATTTGGTGAAGAAGAAAAAAAATATTGATAAAATCCTTTGGATGTGGTTAGATTTTAGTAACCAAATACCCTGTAACTGAAAAGTCCCCATGAAGCAAAAAACCAAAATGTAATTTGATCCCGGAGTTAGTTGTGCTAAATTGCCAAATTATTAACACCATTTTGAATACTGTGACTGTGACGTTTTCTTACCAACTCCGTTTGATATAAATGTGCAATTAGAGAGATTTTTATGAGGAGATAGTTAAAATACATAAATATGTAATATCCAGTGCAAAAGTACAAATTTTATGGACTCGACAGTTAATTCTGAAATGATTTTAGTGTATATTTTGCTTATGGTTGGAGGTGGTTACTGGTTACCTTACTAAAGTAGGCTGCGACACACGGTACGGTTAGTCACGGACAAGTCGTCATCAAATAATGACCTAAAATTATTGCCTCCAGAACAGAATAATTGTTTTTATACCAGAAATAGTCTATTGTATTCAAAATAGTAGAAACTTTAACTTAATTTCAATATTTACCTAAAATTTATACCAGTTTCGTAAGTGTAGCTAACAAAAGAACAAAATTGAGCAGTTTAACAGTGAATCATACCAACGGATTGTTGTCAATAACAGTTTGTTTTTACACCTTTACATTAATAACAATTAATAATAAACTTACAAATTTTTTAGAATGACCACTACAACTCTCTCAGGATCAAATTCAGACAAGGAGAAATCAAAATGTGACATCATTGTGACAACAATGGAATCATTGAATCCTAAAGAAAAAGAACTTGTTATCAGTTATAATAACGGTATTAACGGTAGTATCAATGATTCCTTGAGTACTGTTGACAATTTTGGTGAATTTCGATCATACAAACGTCGATGGCTTATTCTTGTCTTATTCGTCTTGTATTCGTCATCTAATGCATTTCAATGGATTCAATACGCCATTATCAATGACATTGTTGTCGAATTTTATCGAGTCGACGCAGAATGGATTGACTGGACATCACTTATCTACATGTGTGTTTACATTCCACTTATTTTCCCAGCAACTTATTTACTCCAGAAAAAGGTAATTTAATACTTAAAAGTATAACTTACGTGTCACTCTCACTGTCAGTGTTGACATGGTACCTACGTAGTCAACCAACGTGGTCCAATTCCACATTTAATTATTGATTGTTGAGTGACTCAACACACAAAGAAAACACAGTCACTGCTGCGGCATCATTGTTTTATGTTTATCTACAAAAAAAATATAATGCGAATGAGTAGAAATTTTTCCATGTCAATTAGCAACTTGTTTGTAGTCACTGTCAAGTACTAGATACATAAATTAAGTCACATGATCATAGACAGGTGAGTGTTATATTTTCCGAGAATTACCTACTCATATGTGTCATATATATGATGATTGATTCATATAAATTAATCCCAACCAATCAGATTAGGTGTTTATCCATCGACACTATGGCCAGTCTATTTTCTGTTATATCCATAGACTAGACATAACCCATCCATTGGACATTGCATTTTAAGTCATGAACTTTGAGCTCTGATAAGTTTATTATTGGAGACTTATGATTAGTTTCATGGGTATTTAGTATCAAAGGTCAGATCTGACCATTGATTCTCAAAATTTTATATTTATATAAGGAACCATGAACATTTACAGTAAATATTATGAAATACCATGAAAATTAGTTTAATCTAGTAGACTTGTTATTGACATGTTAAGAATTCAATTCTTAATTTCTAATTGATTGATTGATTGACTAACTGACTTGATTTTGTTGATTTAAATACTTTATATAGGGATTAAGGGTAGCTGTTCTGATTGGTTCATTGGGTACAGCAATTGGATCATGGATAAAAGTATTTTCAGCATCACCTAATCTCTTCTGGGTGACATTTCTTGGCCAATCAGTGGTTGCCGTGTCACAAATTTTTATTTTGGGAATCCCACCATTACTAGCTGCTGTCTGGTTTGGACCAAGTGAAGTATCAAAGGCAACTGCTATTGGAGTATTTGGAAATCAGGTAAAGCCACAAAAATATTTNGAGTAGCTGTTCTGATTGGTTCATTGGGTACAGCAATTGGATCATGGATAAAAGTATTTTCAGCATCACCTAATCTCTTCTGGGTAACATTTCTTGGCCAATCAGTGGTTGCCGTGTCACAAATTTTTATTTTGGGAATCCCACCATTACTAGCTGCTGTCTGGTTTGGACCAAGTGAAGTATCAAAGGCAACTGCTATTGGAGTATTTGGAAATCAGGTAAAGCCACAAAAATATTTAAATTATTCTAATGTATTAGTGNGTCTGGTTTGGACCAACTGAAGTATCAAAGGCAACTGCTATTGGAGTATTTGGAAATCAGGTAAAGCCACAAAAATATTTAAATTATTCTAATGTATTAGTGTAACAGTTCATTATGCGGTTAATTACGGTTACAAAAATTAAAAGATTATGAAAATGTCTAAAGACTGACTATAAATTAGCACCTTATGCGTTAGAACTCAACGACCCTGCCATTGGTCATTCAATAAGTTAGATATATGAATGAGACAAGGTCAGGTCAATTAATACATCACTAAACGTCACATAGAGGTTAAATTTATTATAAATCATTATAATTATAAATCAGGGCAAGGATAAAGGAAGCAATTAATGAATTGATATGTTAAAATTAACATTCTAGGAGTGCTAAATTTATCACCACCATTTTAATCCCCCTTCTTTCTCTTCCCAAGTGCAAGTGGTAGGATTAAAATCATTGATAAGTCTGGTGTTACAAAAAATTTATTACCCTAGGGTCAATCTCTAATTAAGACTCCAATGTCAATGTCATATTGATGGTATGATAAATCAGGAAATTTAGAGCCACTCCATTCAAAAATTTGTCTAATTTATGTCAATTGAAACCTTCCGCTTGACTAAACTACATCGAAAAATATTGCGCTCTATCTAAATCATAAGGTTTGTTGAAGGATTATGGGCTAACAAAGCTCTTCCGTGTATCTTAATCTTGAGTATTAATTATTAATTATTAATTTTCAAAATATCATATAATAATTATGCTTATATATATCTATGATAATCTCTAATTTGCTAAATTTGCTAGACTTGTTGAAAGAAAAATAAAAATTTATGAGATTTGTAACAATGGCGGCGGATTGGAATAGATTCATTTCAGTTGAAACATAGTTGTGAACTCACTTTTGTTGATTTCCAGCTTGGAATTGCACTTGGTTTTGTCCTTCCACCGATTTTGGTCCGGAGTAATGGTACTTTCGATGAAACTGGTTCCGATCTCAGTATAATGTTCTATGGCACAGGTGCCGTCACAGCAACTCTTTTCTTTCTTGTTATATTCTGTAAGGTTATATCAATTAGCTTTATATTTACTAAATTTGTTTAATTAGTAATTTTAGGCATTTCGTTTTATTACCTATAGGTTTCAAAGACAAACCACCAACTCCACCAAGTCCTGCTCAAGCAGCGCTTCTTACAGCTGAACCTGAAGACTACATAAGCGGTATCAAGCGCCTTCTGATGAACAAAGGTTATGTTCTTCTTCTTCTTTCTTATGGAATGAATGTTGGAGTCTTCTATGCAATCTCAACTTTACTTAATAGTTTCATCAAAAAATACTTCCCTGTACGTCAATAGGATCAATTATTCAAATCAAAGTATTGTTTAGGATTTGAAATTGAAATTTCTGTTTTTGGTTATATTTAGGATTCTGGAACAGATATTGGTCAAATTGGACTCACCATTGTTGTGGCAGGGATGTTCGGGAGTGTGATTTCTGGATTTGTTCTTGATACTACGAAAAAGTTCAAGTAAGCTCGACACTTTGATTTGATCTTTAAATCTATAGGTCAGGTGTANGTTCTTGATACTACGAAAAAGTTCAAGTAAGCTCGACACTTTGATTTGATCTTTAAATCTATAGGTCAGGTGTATAATTACAAGGATGAAGTTTGTAATATCCTGATATTATTTCTTCATAGGGAGACGACAGCTGTAATATACTTTCNTAATTACAAGGATGAAGTTTGTAATATCCTGATATTATTTCTTCATAGGGAGACGACAGCTGTAATATACTTTCTCTCATTTGTTGGAATGATTGTGTATACATTTACACTTCCGAATACTGGGTCAATTGTTTTGATTTACATCGTTTTTGCTGCTCTTGGGTAAGAAATAGAAACAAAAATTAACAAAAACAACAAAATATCATTTGGTATACTTTTTTTTTTTTTAGATTTTTCATGACAGGTTACCTTCCAGTAGGTTTTGAATTTGCAGCGGAAATTACATATCCTGAATCCGAAGGGACATCGTCAGGACTACTCAATGCGTCGGCACAGTTCTTCGGAATCATCATGACACCAATTACACGTGTCATTCTTGAAAGTAAAGGTGACATTGGTGCAAATTTGGTTCTAGCTGGAATCCTATTGGTTGGATTCATTATGACAATGTTAATTAAGTCAGATTTGAGACGTACTCAGGCACAACGAATTCCCAAAGTATCTCCAAGTATAGAAGGAATCACTGTGGGAGGTTTTTCAGTGGAAACTATAACTTAGGCGTAAAAACACTAAATTATTTAAAATTTACGTAACATAGATTACGTAAATTAACGTAAACGTAACATACATTATCGTTCCTTTTCTGAATCTGATACTCGCCTAGATCTGATATAGCACAAGTAATCGCTAAAAATTTACTGGATAATTAGCGCTAAATTAAATTCAGAAGCTCAATACAGTCTGTTAAGGTCAGAAAATAACTATAATCTCAATAATCAAAATTAGTTACTTATTAGTACTATTACTAATAGTCAAATCTTAAAAAATTACGTTGTATATTATAAAAAATTAGTTATAAATTTTTAACGCATAAGGTGCAGATTATTACTTTTTGTGACAGGAGAAAATATTGGATGATGACGTGATCGGAAACTATAAGAAGCTGTGATTTGATTCAACTTTTTACTATTAAGAAATTGAAAGAAAAAAAAATCTAGCAACGATAACAATGCCAAATAGCTTACAAATTATAGACACAAAAGGAAAAAAAAAAACTGAATGCTGACAATAGAATTTGGAAATGAATTTATATAGACTTNGAAAGAAAAAAAAATCTAGCAACGATAACAATGCCAAATAGCTTACAAATTATAGACACAAAAGGAAAAAAAAAACTGAATGCTGACAATAGAATTTGGAAATGAATTTATATAGACTGATAGTTACAAAATTTAAGCCGTACCTGTCACTTCTCACCTATCTACAAGAATTCGGGATTTTTAGTGTAACTGAAAACAGATTTTAATCTGACAGAGGCTTTCATTAGTACAATTATTGCAAGGTATTAATTATAAGTATTTTTGTTTTAAAATTGGAAAATAAAAGCGATGAATGATGAAGCGACAATAAAATTGAATTTCAAAACAAATCNCAGAGGCTTTCATTAGTACAATTATTGCAAGGTATTAATTATAAGTATTTTTGTTTTAAAATTGGAAAATAAAAGTGGTGAATGATGAAGCGACAATAAAATTGAATTTCAAAACAAACTACTGTTTTTTTTAAATATTATGTATTTCTTTCAACTCCGCCTCCGAGGAGGAGGAGTAACTCTCATCAGATCAGACATCAATCGATTTATCTAAAATTCCACACTATTAGTATATAGTTAATATTTTGACTCCTCCTCCAGAAGAGGTTTGAAAGATCCTCACTGTATTTTATATTTTTAAGACTTTCTTCCATTTTTTTTTGTTTGTAAACTTCAACATTTTTAAATTAATTTATAATCAAGATCAAATAAATTCATTCAGAAATGGTAATTATTGTTTTATAATTGAATCATACAATTTTGCATCTTCTGTTGTTGCCTCTTCATAAGATGGTGGTAGGTCAGGATAAAATGAAGGTGAAAACATAATCGTGTTATTTCCACCACATGGAATTCGATCAATTCCAATATTTCGCGAAACAATTCGTTGGTGAAGTCCAAATGCATAGCTTTTGAAGATGAGTTTCCGATTGGTGAAAATAAGAAAAATTGTTGCAAAAAATCGGAACATGATTTGCAAAATATTGACCAAGTATGCTGGTAGAGTTGTAATCTCCAACCCATCAGTTAACAAAAACAGGAAGTTATTAATAGCCAGCATCAAAATCATGAGTACTGAGCCTTTGAACCATCTTTGAAATTTTGCCACAGTTTCTTCTACTTCTATCTGCCAAGAAACAAAAAGAAATAGACAATTAAAATACAAATACAAATACAATTTTGAATAAACCACTGTGTAGTAACTAAGTAAGTGACCTTTTCGTATGTTTGTCAACTAACCAACCTTTTGAGTACCACCACAAAAAATCATGGCCATGATTACTTGTAATGAGTACAGTAAAAAGAGCCAAATGATTCCAAAAATACCGAATGCATCCACAACTGCAAGAAAGATAATCACATAACGTTCACTTGGTCTTTGTTTACATAATAATAATTATTCAAAGATTAATAAGTTTCTTACGTGAATCATCCATAAGAGGGAATGGGAAAAGTCGGAATGACCAAATAGACAACATGAGGAACCCAATTAGAAAGTCAATGAGAGAAAGTAAACAGAGGCATCGTCTACATTTAACTGGATCTTCAGGTGAGATGTTTGTAGAAATACTAATTAACTCCATGTTATCAAACTGAAAGTATTTTGACAGTTATTCAATTAATGTAGACTTCATTTCTAACAAATTTGTGAGAAAAGTTAATCGATAGAATATGACCATGAGCAAAAAAAAACACGAGACAGGCGCTTATTATGCACCTGCTTTCTCCACAGTCTCAAGTGAAACTAAAATATTTGTTTTCACTTGTCGATTCCCAAATTTGTTTCAAAATTGAAACTTTTTATAAAAAGCGGGAAAATTTAAATTTAAAATTTTTTAAATATTTAGCAAAAAAAAAAATTTAAAAATAGGGTTGTACTGACTGTAGTAACCCAACACGAACACAGAATAAAAAAGTTAAAAAGAAAAGTTAAAAGAAAAAAAAATTCCGATTCGTCTTGACTCTTGAGCTTTTGGGTTGGACGATAAATAGTTTTATTGGGGTATGAAAAATGTTATATTATTCGGGAGTTCTAAAACAATTTCTAAAAAAAATTTTCGAGATTTTTTTTTTGAAAAATTGTTTAAAAAAAAACACCCGATACATGCTTTAAAATAGTCGTGTTTTCTTTTTTATAAAGTTGTCACAACTTACTCTGAATTAGGTGATCAATACATACATTTTTTGATATTTTTTTTTACCTTTCTTCAAAAAAAGTAGAAACGGTTCAACTTCACACGAAGATTGGAGTTCGTAATGAAAAGAAAAAAGTATGTAATGTTTTTTAGAAGAAACCTTTTTTTTAACAACAGGTGGAAAACGCAATGACAACGAAATAAAAAAATATCGATTAATTTTCCAAACTTCTTCAGGATAATTTTTTTTTAAAGCTGTTTTTGGAAAACATGAAACGGACGGTTAAAATATGCGGAGAAAAGCAAAAATAATTTTTTTTTTTCTTTTTTTTTTTCGTAAAAACAAATTTTTTGACCACTTATTTTTCAAGGAATAGTAGCCCAATAATCACACGGTTGTTAAGTTTTTGTTTGCTGAAATAAAATCTAAGTTTTATTGTAAAAATAACCTAAATTTAATTTCGTTGGGGTTGCCCAACACAATTGGATTATTTGAAGTGAGTGATATGATTTTTAGTACGACAAACAAGAACATTAATTTAATTATTTTTTAAGTAAAGTTCATGGATTGATTTTTGGATTNTTGCCCAACACAATTGGATTATTTGAAGTGAGTGATATGATTTTTAGTACGACAAACAAGAACATTAATTTAATTGTTCATGGATTGATTTTTGGATAAAATCGCTTGTAATTGTCTTGCAAAACCTTTTTATAATTAGACACAATGAATGCTCCACCAACCTTCGAGTCGTTCGTCCTATTTGATGGAGAAAAGAAGTAAGAACTTAATTTAACGTTTGTGTTTCAGAATGATATAATTTATACCTTATTTTTATGATATTATGTCTGACTTTCTTTCCTTATTACATTTACCAGAGTCACTATGGAACTGGACACGAAAGTTCCAAATGCGGCACTATTCACAATCAATAAAGATGATCATACGTTGGGAAACATGATCAGAATGTAGGTGTAGGTGTAGGTTAATTGATTTATTCTTAAATCTTGCTTATTTGTGACGTGTGACATTCATCCTTATGGGTATGAGTCACGTCACGTCCTCGTTTACTGATAATCGGAAGAACGCATAAGCAACAGGAAATTTTTACTTAAATATTATGTCACATTTTACCTTTTGTTTTCCCCAAGGCAATTGTTGAAGGATCCTCATGTCCTTTTTNTATTTGTGACGTGTGACATTCATCCTTATGGGTATGAGTCACGTCACGTCCTCGTTTACTGATAATCGGAAGAACTCATAAGCAACAGGAAATTTTTACTTAAATATTGTCACATTTTACCTTTTGTTTTCCCCAAGGCAATTGTTGAAGGATCCTCATGTCCTTTTTGCTGGTTACAAACAAGCTCATCCACTGGAACATAAGATAATCCTGAGGGTACAGACAACTGCGGATTATTCTCCTCAAGATGCTGTCAAAAATTCAATAACAGATCTCATTTCTGAACTTTCGCTCTTGGAGGAACGATTCAGGGTATTTAAATTTTCTTTAGAATTATAAGTTTTCTATGATACAGTTTTAAAAAATCGTTATTTTATTTACATATTGTAGGAAGCTGTACGGGAAAAAATGGATGACTAAAATTTTCTTCCATTATAAAACTTTTTACTTTGAAGACTAATATTTAGATTACTTTTTTGTAGTTTGTACCAATGTCAAAATAAATACTTTTGCAATAATTATTATTGCAGTAAAAGCGAAGTTTATAAACAGGGAGGTTTTATAACCTTGACCTTTTTAATACCGGATCTTCTAATAAGGATACCGTTAGAAAATTCAACCAATCAAATTTGAGTATTCACGTTTAAGTTCAAAGATTGACAAAATTTGAGTTTTTGAGTGTTCTTGGGGTATCATCCTCATTGAAAGAACCGGTATATTACATTCCCTCCTTAAATTTGTTACTTAATCAGAATTTAGGAATCATTGATCAGATAACAGTTCAAACAAATTAGCAGCCAATAACCATTCATAAGCAGTATGTTCACTGATGCTTTTGAAATTGAGTTTTTCAAACTAAAAATTTATTCCGTTTTCATTTTTGAAAAAAAAAATTGTGTTTTTGAAAGATTAATATTTTCTTGGCTGCCGTACCTTGATTGAAGAAATTTTTGGTGGGAAAGATAAGTAAACAAAAAAAAAAGAAATCAAAATTAATAAACGACAAAAAGTGAATTCTGACCAATTGTCGGCGATTGACATTGGGCTCTGAGCGGATTCTTAAGAAAAAATATTTTGTGTTTTCAAATGAGCTTTTTAAAACTGATTCGTTGGGCACTCCTCGGGCTCTTTTGAAATTACTTCTTTGAGTTCTGCTCGGGCTCTTTTGAAAATACTCCATTGGGTTCTACTCGGGCTTTTTTGAAAATACTCCCTTGGGCTCTGGTCGGTCTCTTTTCAAAATACTCCCTTGGGCTCTGGTCGGTCTCTTTTCAAAATACTCCCAAGGGCTCTACTCGGGATGTTTTTAGAAATACTCGCTTGGCCTCTGCTAAGGCTTTTTTGAAAATACTCCTTTAGGGTCTGTTCGAGCTCCTTTTTAATATTTTCCAAGGGCTATGCTTGGGTTCAGTTTACTTTTGAAATTTTTATCCTTCAACTTTGGTTTCTTTTGAAAATTCTCCATTGTCTCAGCTAGGGCTTTTAAAAAGTCTCCTAGGGTTCTGCTCGGGCTCTTTTTCAAATGTTTATTTTAGCTCTGCTCGAGCTCGGGTTCTTTTGAAAATGTTTCCTTTAGGCTTTGCTTCCTGCCCTTTACAAAAATTTTGTTTGATTCTACTTTGGCTTGGACTTTTTTTGAAATTATTTTCTTGCGCTCTGCTAAGGNCTTTACAAAAATTTTGTTTGATTCTACTTTGGCTTGGACTTTTTTTGAAATTATTTTCTTGCGCTCTGCTAAGGATAAGTTTTAGGGTTTTTTGAAACTGTTTCCTTGAGTTCTGCTTCCATCTCTTTAAAAAATTTTTGCACAGTTCTGCTCAAGCTGGAGCTCTTCTTTTTTAAAATCATCCTTTCAATCCAATTAAAACAATATTTTGAAAAAACTTAAAAATTTTTTTCGATTACTATTAAATGTATTCACTAAGCCTAACAACCTAACAACCTTTTACTTTCATACTTTGGTTTTTGCTTTGAGGTATTGGCAGAAGAGTCCGAGTGAGCAAGAACCCGAGCCGAGAAGTGGGATCCCAAACTGCCGAGCTTTAATGGTGAATCATTCTTTTATCACCGAATTTACTAAATTGATATTTTTAGAACAAAAATTAATCAAAAAAGTTGTGAAGAGGACTTCTTGTCGTTAACCTCAACCATTGAATCATCTTCATCAGGTACGATTAACAAATATCTCAACTAAACTATAGTTACATCCGTTAAGCNCTCAACCATTGAATCATCTTCATCAGGTACGATTAACAAATATCTCAACTAAACTATAGTTACATCCGTTAAGCATATCACGAACGTTTTAATGACTCAATTCCACGGTAACCATTAAGTATATCGACTACACCGAACCAACGACGACATCGAGATTGCGGTTGGATTTAACCAAAGAATAAGCCACTTTTTAAAACCTAAGGAACCTAATAGAAGAAGAAAAATAATGTGCTACAAAATTATTCCCTAACGTCCTACTTCTTCCATTATTTTTTAACGTAAAAATTCAATTAAGAGCGGCGGAATGAAATAAACATTAGACTAGTATACAGCATACAGCGTTTGGTTGAACTCAACCAATCCACTTAAACTTATAAGAACAAACTGTTTTTTTTCTGGAAATAATCTGAGTAACTTTGATTTCAGGTGTCTACCCTCATCCTGCATTGGATCTTGATTTGATTTAGCATAATCTTTGGTCTTCCGGAATTAAAGATGACATCCACTTCCCAAAAGCATCGCAACTTCGTTTGTGAACCAATGGGAGAGAAACCTGTCACAGATTTAGCTGGAATTGGAGATGTTTACGGCAAGCGACTGGAGAGCCAAGGATTTGACAAAGTTGGTTTCAAGTTCTTAATTATTTTCTATTTAAACCCTCACAGCGCTCTCATTTATNGCCAAGGATTTGACAAAGTTGGTTTCAAGTTCTTAATTATTTTCTATTTAAACCCTCACAGCGCTCTCATTTATTTTCTATTTTAAACCATTGTATTTCATTGTAGGCATATGTCGTACTAGGTCAGTATTTGGTACTCAAAAAAAACGAAGAACTNTGGGTTAAACCATTGTATTTCATTGTAGGCATATGTCGTACTAGGTCAGTATTTGGTACTCAAAAAAAACGAAGAACTCTTCGTAGAATGGTTGAAAGAGATGACCAAAGCTTCGACGTATCATGCAACACAGTGCTACACTTGCCTAAATGATTGGGCAGCCAGTTTCTTGTAAGACAACATCAAATGCTCCAGTGTTGGTAAATTAAGTTTAGATGAAGACTACGATGATGTATATTACACTGCTGGAGAGTACGGACTGCAGATGTTATATATTTATTTTACTTGGCTAAACTACTCTAAAAATTTTACGAATTGAAAAAGGTTCATGTTTGGGATACGTTTAATAAATTTTAAACGTTTTACACTCTGTTAATATTAAACTAATAATCTGAATCAAAATTTTTCCTTTCTAACGTACTCTCAAAGTTTCCAATTCTCAATAAATCGATACAAGTATTTTCAATTTTTTTTTAATAAGTTACAGAAAAATAATTCTAAATTAACTTAATTAACTCTAATAATTATTCTAGAATTGTACAAAATTAAAAGTAGTAGTCAAATAGATTGATCATAACACATAAGACATCGGACAGAAGCGTAAGTGATTTGAATCTAAATTAATATGTTTAAATTTACTCAACTAATTCATTTTCTTTGTCATTTTTTTTTCTAGTGAGATGCAGATGAGCTTATTACACCAATTACCCCAACCTACCCTGAGGCTAATTCAACTCCTTTTGCCAAAAAAGGGTAACAGAGAGCTCCTATTCTTGTCTACACTTATATTATGCATACAAAATTTTTAGCCGTTTTTACATTGTTGTTATTGTGACTTAGGCAGGTGTAGCAGGGAGGACTGTCGTAAGTTAATATTCTATTTCAGCAGGAGTGTCCAAGTCCAATATTACTGAGAACGCTTTCACTTCTTCTACTCACAGTCTTATTTTTACGTTCCCATGCTCTACATAATCACTTTCAATTGTAAGCTCTCAGATAACTGTGCATTTCTTAAAGTTCTCATTGAGTCTATTCTCATCTTCAAATTGATCAATTGATACGCGGCTTTTTTTTTCTCTCCCAGAGTGAATTGTAAAGTGACGCTAGCCAGTAGCTAATATCTACACAACTCACTCAGACTTAATTGCTAAAATTTAATAATAATTCAAATCCTTTTGAATAGATTTTGTTCTAAAAGGACATCCAGTGACCAGCTTAAAGTTGAGTTTAATNTGTGCATTTCTTAAAGTTCTCATTGAGTCTATTCTCATCTTCAAATTGATCAATTGATACGCGGCTTTTTTTTTTTCTCTCCCAGAGTGAATTGTAAAGTGACGCTAGCCAGTAGCTAATCTACACAACTCACTCATACTTAATTGCTAAAATTTAACAATAATTCAAATCCTTTTGAATAGATTTTGTTCTAAAAGGACATCCAGTGACCAGCTTAAAGTTGAGTTTAATGNAATAATTCAAATCCTTTTGAATAGATTTTGTTCTAAAAGGACATCCAGTGACCAGCTTAAAGTTGAGTTTAATGGAAGAGGAGCTTCCTTAGTTTCATCATGTGGTCTGACTTGGGGACTCAAGAACAACGTTGTTACCATGATGGAACTCAAAGGATTTCGGTTTAAAATTTTTACTAATGGGATCATTAGCCATCGCCATCATCGACCATATTTGGAGTCAGTGAAGGTGTTCCTACTGTTTTTAACTATTTTTCATTTTGGCTTTGGATCCATTGGATTTGCACTAGGTAAGAGAATCTTTAAAAAAAAANTGTTTTTAACTATTTTTCATTTTGGCTTTGGATCCATTGGATTTGCACTAGGTAAGAGAATCTTTAAAAAAAAATTTATAATATGTATAACCTATTGATTACAATCTTCAAGGTTCTTACATGTACTTCAATAATAATNAAAAAAAAAATTTATAATATGTATAACCTATTGATTACAATCTTCAAGGTTCTTACATGTACTTCAATAATAATTGTAATCTAATGACTACTTGTCCCATCTACTTTGTATTATTTTTACAACTCCTTCACTTATGATCTGAATTCGAGCAGTTAACGAGATAAGTGATTGAGTCAAATTATAACAAGGTAAAAATCTCTTCAAAAAAGAGACTTTTGCCAGTAGTTTCCATTGAATTTTGTGGTTTTAATTTTCACACACAACTTAAGGACTCCGACCCAAATCCCGTGACCTTAATGGGCAGTCAATGTAGAATAATTACTAAACTTTTTTTTTTCTTTTTTCATATCTTCTAGTAGTTAGTAACCTCATCGCTTTGTGGTAATTGTTGTTCCTGCGGTGGAGACTCAAGGACCTTTTTTTTTTTTTATATTCTCATAGTCTCATAAATAAACTACTGATTTTAGTAGTGTTATTGTTGAAACGTGGAGTTTAGTGGCGACGAAATTGTTGTATCTAGGAAACAACACTTTCGTCATAGCAAGTGTAAACAAGGTGGTAGAAATAATGGATATGGTCATTGTCTCTAGAGAAAAATGGAAGGTCTTTATGTTAATTGGTGGTATCGAGAAGAAAAAAAAATGGATTATTGTTGTTGGTCATTGTCATTGGTCCTCGCATTTTATAAACCCACCTACGCCACGACTACTGAAAAAAAAAACCTTCAGTTTTGTACCTTATAAAAATCATTTTTCTTTATACTCAAAATGGAGGTCAAGCTTGTGCCCTGTGACATTGTGATTGCGATTGCGCTGGAGTTGGAGTTGGAAAATAAATAAGTTTTTCATCATCAAAACGGTTGATAATAAATTATGAAAATTATTGTTGAAAATCATTAAGTATTTGTTACAAAATGTACTTATACTAACAATGGGGATAATGTAAAGTTAAAGCGGAAACAGTTTTCCGTTCTCATTATTCATTTTTATGGGGTTTATTCTTGTAATGATCCTTTGAAAAAAAAATCTACACGTTATTCTTCTGTGTTCTCTTCCTTTTCATTGAAAAATCACTCATTGTCATCATTACAATTTTTGGACATGTAGGTAGTGTACTTTTTATATACATGTACTTTTGTATATATATATATATATTATATATTATATAAAAATTATCTACCAGGAATAATGCTCTGGTTGTTTTTCTCGTCTGTTACAGTTGGTTGAATCTTCGAGATCTTATTAATATGATAGAAAAGGAAACGAAAAAGTCTTAAAAATTCAAATCCGATAACTTTGTCNATCTTCGAGATCTTATTAATATGATAGAAAAGGAAACGAAAAAGTCTTAAAAATTCAAATCCGATAACTTTGTCAAAAAGTACGTAAACACGCAAATGATAATTTAAAATTTTGACCCAGTTTTCACTTTTCTTTTTTTTTTTAAATAAAATTTAATTGTTGAGGAAATAATATAACTTTAGCTTAAAACTGCACGTAAAACTTGAGTTTATACCATGACTCTACTACTTACATGGGGTGCTGCTATTTTGTAAAAAAAAAAATTTGAAAAAAAAACGAAAGACTGTATTTTAACAATAGATTGATGAGTTACCGAAGCGAATTGATGAGCCACGCTATGTAAATTTCTGTTAGATATAAATTTCGCAAAAATCAATCATGCTGTTTTTCTGCCAATTTTGCCTCTCATCACTTTCAAGAACTTATGTTTCTGCTTCGGTGATTTTTTCTTTTATTGAATACTCCTTAAACAGTGGCAAATAGCAAGTATAAGTAGTGTTCATGTTCATCAAAATTAAATTAAAAGTAAAAGGGAAATAAAAAAAATTGACGAAATTGTAATCCGTAATTTGCAAAACATAAAATTCCGTAACCAACAGTACTAAACTTATTACTAAATTGAAATGAAAATATTACATAACAAAAATTTTATGACTTGTTAAGTGGAATTTTTCCTGATTGAAAATGGAATTATGTCATGTGGACCGGTTTTTCGCTGAAGATCAATCATTCATTACCTGCATGAATTTTGAGTAATTGAACCTCTTGAGCGTTATAAAAAACCAATCAATTTCATTTCATACAATTACTGAACTTAAGAAACACATCTAAACAATGCTCTTATAGAAAATGAAAGGATGATTTTGTATTNTTCATACAATTACTGAACTTAAGAAACACATCTAAACAATGCTCTTATAGAAAATGAAAGGATGATTTTGTATTTTCTTTTTTGTTTTGACTTGTATTGTTATTGTTATTGTAAGTTGCCTCAACTTGACTCAAATCTAAAAAATTTTGGAAGAAAAAAAAAATAAGTGTTAATGTAAAAAAAATGGGTTGCAAAGTGGTCTAATTTAATGACACAGGTAACTCGTGAACATACTTAGGAAACGTACTTAAAAAGTGTTAATGATACTTAAATTCTACAAGGTTTGGGCTTCCGGATATTACGACTTGGTACAAAATTTACAGCAAAATATTTTGATTAAAAAAAACAGATTTCTTTAATGTAGCAATTTTTTTTTTCGCTATAAAAACTTGCAAAAAAAAATTTTTTTTTTCTTAAAATAACATTCAATTTTTTTTTGACTAGCTGCAAATTCCATTTCAGTTGGATGATATGACAGACCAAACAAATCGACTTGAGATAATTCAAACCTTGGATATTAAAATGTATTTTGTCAAGTGTTTAAGATCTTTTTGGAACAAATTTTTAAGTATACTTTTCGATAAGTTTTTAACTTAAAATCGACTTCTTAAAATCCTTTTTTTCCTCAGAGTGTTTAAAAGCAATCAATAATTTTTTTTTTGGTTCGTCTTATTATTTTAAATGTCTAGTTTACAGTTATTTAAATTGCAACTTTTGACAAAATTTTTTAACACTATTTTCTAGATCTAAGGTACATTTAACCAGGTATCTAAAAAAATATGTTTGGAAACAAATTATAATTATAATTTAAATTGTAAATTTCACTTTCAAAGAATAACTACCTGTGATATCTCTATTCTTTCACTAACATCAACCGGAGCTGAAAGCCTATGGCAAAAATTTAATTGCATTGTAAACTCATAAATGGTTTCACAATATATTTTACCTATTTAAATCCATTACATGAATTATTGCATAAAAGTACAAATAAGGTTCTCAATTCTTTACCTATTTTAGTCATGATTACTTGAAAATAAAAAAATACTTGTTACTTCTTGTAACTTGTTAGCATTAAAAAGAAAATAATTGTACAAAAATTGTGTCATGGAATAGTAGTATTTAATTAATTTAACCTTAAATTCTAAATAAAAAATTATCGATTAAACTTACGCATATGGGAGAGTCATGGCCAAATAGTCTGCTGCTGGAGGAATAAAATTTAAGTTTTTAATTAATTTGAAGATGGGCTTGGTCTTTGCTAACCATATGTGAAAGTTTCCCCCCAAAAAATTGATTTAAAAAAATAGCAACAATTTGGTATTAATTTTGTTTCAGCATAAAACTATACAAAAAAAAATAAAAAAAAAAACGAAATAACTTCCGCAGTATAATCAAATGTGCAAAAATTATGGTTAGAATGAATTAGCTTCGGTTTGCAATTTTACCACTTTAATCCAATCATGAATCACGATCCTTATTATTACTATTGGTTATTAGCTTACCAAAGATTTATGATTTATGAATACAAATACAAGTTAAAAGAAGGTCGAATTAATAATAATATTTTTCTTGTTTTTTCTTTCTACAAAATTATATTATTTCCAAAATCACTATTAACTTTTTTTTTTTCTTTTTTTGTTTGTTGCGAATATATAAAGTGAAACGTGATATCCGTGAGAGGTTTGTGGATGGGTTGATTTATGATCAAATTTAGTAATTTGCAAATCAAAAAAAAAAAATAATAATAATTGAACTTTTTTTTCTTACCTGTGTCCGTTGATTTGAATACACAAAGAAAAATCCTTGATTCCCTCATGTTATTGTTATTTGTTACTGTGGTTAAATATTTTTTTTTTTGGGACTACAGACTCATGTCAGGAATCCTGACTCAGGATGTGGGACTCATTTGTTATGTCTAATGTCTGACCAAAATTTATAAAAAAAAAAAATATTAAACTTTCTTTCATTAATTCAAACTTTTGTTGTTTTGTAACGTTTAGTAAAGGAAATTATACCGTAAAAGTCTTGATTAGAGGAGAGAGGATTCCATTTAACTAAAAAATAGTTAAAATTTTGACAATTTATAATTAACCTGATGAGAAATTACACAAGCACGACAGGAGACTAACAATGAAAAAAAAAATGAACGAAAGAATCTTTTTGAATGCTCGTCATTGACAAAAAGTCTTTTGAATTTCGCGCCTTGACGAACCCATCTTTTTAATTGGCGCCCTTGATCTCATCTTTTTTTTTTTTAATAAATTTCCGCTCCCCGTTAATGTATTATTTTTATTTATGTATTTACTTATTTTCATCATTCATTTTAATCGTTAATTAATAGTGTATAATTGTAATTACTAATTTGTTAATCAAAGCATGCAAGAAAGATGAGTGGAGTAATTAAATCATATAAAATACACAAACAATCATTAACTTATTATTTTCGTAAATGATAAAGGAATCCTTCGGAAGTGAAAGGCTTTTGTCGTGTGTTTTTTTTTAAATCAAAAGATGATTTTCTTTCTACACGATAAACCTGAGTTAATTCAAGGTAAATGTGGTGTAAATCAATTAAGTTTGTGAATTACAATTTACAATAGATGATAGAGGTAAGGGTTCAAAATTACGAGATTTTTATAATTGACTTTAACTTACTATTGTTATTTCACAGGATGTTCAAACCCACCACCGTCCCCACTCAATTCTCAATTGATTGATGGAAAAATTGTCTGTGATGAAGGTTTTGAACTCTTTGGAGAATCACAAGTTGCATGTGAAAAAAATGGAGAATACAAATTACCTGTTTGTGGTAAGGGTAATAATATTTTGTCAAATTTTCAAAAAAAAAAAATTATGTTTTAGGGTTGTTAGTTCTAGTTGACGATTTGTAAAAATTATTTCAAATATGGCGCGATTTTTGGCTGGATTTAGTCAACGGGTGTTGATTGTAAATATCCCCATTGTAAAACATCTCATTGCAACATCTAAAATTGAACTAACTAAATCTTAATTAAACCTAACAATGGATGTTACAATGGGATGTTCCAAGGGATGTTACAATGGGATGTTCCAAGGGATGTTGCAATTGGATGTTCCAAGGGATGTTACAATGGGATGTTCCAAGGGATGTTAGAATGGGATGTTACAATGGGATGTTACAATGATGCTACAATAGGATGTTAGAATGGGATGTTCCAAGGGATGTTACGATGTGATGTTACAATGGGATGTTACAATGATGCTTCAATGGGATGTTACAATGATGCTACAATGAGATGTTAGAATGGGATGTTCCTAGGGATGTTACAATGTGATGTTACAATGGGATATTCCAAGGGTTGTTACAATCAACACCCGCTGCTGAATCCTGCCCGTTTTTTTTTTATTCTTTGTGATTTTTCAGCCAAAGCGATCTCACGATACTCGTCATTGGAGAAGAGTTGTACGGCAGCAGTGAANATGATGCTACAATGAGATGTTAGAATGGGATGTTCCTAGGGATGTTACAATGTGATGTTACAATGGGATATTCCAAGGGTTGTTACAATCAACACCCGCCGCTGAATCCTGCCCGTTTTTTTTTTGATTCTTTGTGATTTTTCAGCCAAAGCGATCTCACGATACTCGTCATTGGAGAAGAGTTGTACGGCAGCAGTGAAGGAGTCGAGTCCACATTTTAAATTAGATTTACTTCATCCTATTTCTGTAAATTATGTTAAATTACTTTTTGGTGGTGAAACGACCAAGTTGGATATTGAAATACGAGCAGGTAACAACAGTGTTGCAGCAGGGAAGAATCCGATATGTAAATGGGAGACAGGACGTAAGCAAAACACTTATCATGAATTACATAAAAATATTGAAAAATGTGTTTTATTGTAAATTTTACTTAAATGTCCGAATTTGAAACGTTTCTTTTTTAAAGCGATGAATGAAACTGTTCACTGTTCTCGGCCAATCACTGCTCAATACGTTTTCATTCAGATGGTCGGTGAAGGATTGTTGCAACTTTGCGATATTCAAGTTTACTCAGTACACGGTAAATTATTAATTTTTTTTAGTACTAGGTTTAAAATTTATAATATGTAAATTTTAATTTTAAGAAGTAATTTTTGTAAATTCATTTTTAGATCCAGCACGGTGTAAACCCTCCACGATAGCCGGAGACATTGTCTCATTTAATTCAACTTGCTATGAAATTGTTTCTTCTGGTCAAGTGAGACACTCCGTTTATTTTGTTGTTATTATTTACTGAAAATATAAATTGTTATTTAGTATTTAATATCAAATTTGTGTGGTTCAGACATATCCTGCTGCGTCGGCGCAATGTACGAGTCGGAAAGGATATCTTATGTCTTCCAATTATCCAATAGGAATTCTTAAAGACAAGTTAGATCAACTCAAGGCTATTCGTCAGCTCTATTGGATAGGAGTAGAGAGAGACCGTGGATTTACATCTCGGACATGGCGTTGGACACAGTCAAGTGAGGTAGTGAAGAAACCCCCTTGGGGTAAAGATCAACCTAATAATTACAATCGTGAACAAAATTGTGTCGTTTTGGATGGACAACGTGAATGGAATTGGAATGATGTTGGATGTAACCTTGACATGATAGGATTCATTTGTGAATTCAAAGCTACAACTTGTCCTACACCGGATCGTCGAGAATTAACTACATTTCAAACACAAATTGAGTACAAAGTGGGTACAAGAGTGAATTACAATTGTCCAGAGGGTCATTTCGTTGTTGGTAACAAATGGCGAGACTGTTTAACCAATAGTCGTTGGTCAGGAGCTTCACCACATTGTACATGTAAGACACAAAATTTTAAATTTATTGCTAATGGACATTTTGAACGAATTTTTTTTTTGTTCCTCAGATGTAGATTGTGGTCAATTCCCACGGGATTTAGAAAATGGAGTTGTCATGGCTCCAAACAGAACTGATTATGGAGCGCTGGTGAAGTATTCCTGCAGTGAAAAATTTACGCTCGTCGGCGTGAGTGAACGTAGTTGTAAAGAAGATGGGAAATGGTCTGGAGTTTTACCTCAATGTTTAGGTAAGATTGTGGATTCTGGATTAAGATGGTAAAATCAAGCATTAACTTATAAAATTATTATGTAGTTTCAAATTGCCCTCCACCTCCTCCATTAATCAACGGAACTGTAACAACGACTGGACTCACTCCTGGTTCACATGCCAATTACAATTGTAACTCAGGCTCAATCCTAATCGGTTCATCAGGATCTGTGTGTATTTTGGGTGGGAAATGGGAACCAGCACAACCCACATGTCAATATATTGAATGTCCGGATTTACCTAATATTTCAAATGGACGAATTGAACCCAATGGCATCATGTTCAACTCTGTGGCTCAAATCGTTTGTGACCAAGGTTTTTGGGTTGAAGGTGATGACACATTGGTCTGTGGAGCAGACTCAAAATGGAGTGGGAGTGGTGGTTGTATTGGTAAATTTTAATCAACCAATCAAAATTTCACACAAGCTATTTTAGTACACAACAATTAAATTTAATATTTTGTAATACTTTTACAGCGATTACATGTCCTGAACCAGCAGTTCCAAGCGGTGCATTCATTACAGGATATGATTTCAGTCTCCATTCAGAAATCAACTACCATTGTGAAGAAGGTCATCTTATGATTGGTTTCTCAACACGCAAGTGTGAGAATAATGGTGAATGGAGTGGTTTAGCGCCAAATTGTAGATGTAAGGAAAATTCACAGACCACAGTGTTAGTTTTAATTTACTTACAAAAATATTAATATTAATATCTTGTAAAATATTTATAGATATAGACTGTGGAAGAGCTCCGACGATTCTATACGGACAATTAAGCTACCAATCAACTCACTTGGGTTCAACAATCAAATACTCATGCGCAAGTAATTATAAATTAAATGGTGATTCCTTTCGAGTTTGTGGAGAAGATGGGGTTTGGAGTAACATTAGTCCAAAATGTGAAGGTAATTATTAGGCTAAATTTGTATAAAACTTTGATATTTTATGTTTATGACACCAAGGTGAAACTAATCTAATAATTTCTATTTCTATTTAGAAATTCGTTGTCCAGAACCATTCTTACCACCAAATTCAATTATATCTGTGACTCTAAATGATCGAAGTGCCACTCGTTCACTTATAACTACAAGTCCTGGAGTTACAACATCAAAACAAACATTTCGACTTGGATCTGTAATTCGTTATCGATGTGAACGAGGGTACAAGATGATTGGTGAGTCTATGCGGACTTGTATTGATGGGGAATGGAACGGTGAGAATCCCACCTGTCAATTTGTTGATTGTGGTGAACCAAAATCAATTCAAAATGGCCGCTACGATCTTAGTTCAAATACAACATTTCTTAGTTCTTCAGCATCTTATGAGTGTGATCATGGATGGAAATTAATTGGAAAAGAACGAGTTCTTTGCGGTGAAGATGGGAAATGGAGTGGGAGTGCATCCTGTCAAGGTAAGTAATAAATTTATTAGAAAAAAGAAAAGAAATCAAATTAAGTTAACGATTGAGGTTATCACAATCAATCATAATTTTTGTTTTATATTTCATACAGAGATTACATGTGAGAAATTAGAATCAAACAATATCTTAGTAACGAAATTCAGACCGGGAGGTTTAGCTACTTATTCCTGTCCACGTGGTACTGAAATTTTGGGTAATTTTACCCGTACATGTTTGGAATCAGGAGAATGGTCAGGAGCTGAACCAAAATGTCGAGGTTTGTCAAGTTATAACATTTTATTAACTTTTAGAATATTTTAAACCATGACGCAATTTGACGAATAATTGAATTAATTTTAATCAATTTATTTCGTTTTTTATTATTATTTTAGCAATGCCATGTCCTGCCCCACCACCTACACCCAACGCCCGTATCTTCCCACTTAATACAACTCTGACACATAATGCTCAAGTGGAATACCACTGCGTTCCTGGATTCACACGACTTGGTTCAGCAATTCTTACTTGTTATGAAGGGAATTGGAATCCAGTTGATCCTCCAAGTTGTGCATTACAAGAAAAACAAAGTCCCTTACCAGTGGTCCTTGGTTCATCTGTTGGTATCCTTGTGGTCATTCTTCTTATTTTAGGTTTTATATATATTCGTCATCAAACCACTAAAACAAAACCACCTGCAGTGACTACTCGTGAACCATTGGCTCACAAAGATACACCAATGGTCATGTTTGAACCGCATTACTATGACAATCCAACTCCAGAACATATTTATGAAGATTTGAATGAGAGGAATTCCATTGTCACTATAAATGGTGTGGCTGTTAGCTAATAGTGATTTTTAAACTTTATAATTTTGAACTGAAAAGGATTCCTTCCCTTTTAATCATTATCAAAATTTCATGGACTGATTTTTTTTTTAATATATAAATCTAGTTGTAATTGATTATGAATGAGTTGTTTTGAAGCTAAATAGGGTATATCCAGTGGTTGTGTAGGTTATTTCAATGTGAAATACACACAAGGTATATTTTATGAAATGAAATGTAGAAGAAAAAAAAAGTTTTTATACAGGGTTGTCCAGATTTTTAACTCCATTTGTTAAAGCAAGGCAATTTTTCAATTTATTTTATTTTAGTATAATTTTTTTTTAAACCAATGAAATTTAAGCTTTAAGGTGCTGAATTTTCTATAACCTAAAAAATAGTAACTTCAAACCCCTAAATTTTGAAATCTATTATATCTCAAGTTAGTTAGGAAATGAGAAGAAAAAGGTATATAGCAGATCTGCGCATGTGCTCAAAACTGACAGGGTCATTAACCTCTCTTGAGTCATTGACCTCAATGAATCAACTCAATTGACCGAAACCAATGCTTCATATTCCGTGTATGAAATTTCTTGACCGTCGTATGAAATATAGAGGCATCGATGACTCGGATGAATTTTACCAATAGTAATTGCTCCTTCATGCTGTGTACGACCAATGAAAAGTTGTTCTCCATATTCTGTTTCTCCTCCAGGAATTGCATTACCTGGAACTGAACCTTCCTTATCAGCTACCCATAAGATGGAAGATGTTGGTGCCACCAAGACCTGCGTAGATGACAGACGTAATAAAAAATAATTAATATAATAATTAAAATAATACATATGTATTATAATAAATAAGAATGATTTACCTCATAGGAGTCAATTCCATGCTCAGTACCTCCGTAAGGAATATAAGTAACACCATGGGATGGAACTAATTTCCCAGGAATCAAGTCATCATTCAATTGCGCACGCGCAACGTAAATTTCTTCACCGGTGTCAGATCCTCCAGTTACAGCATTGTGTGGTACAGAACCCTTAGTTGCTGCTACCCAAGAAAAACCAGTGATTGGCATTCCTTCAGTGGCTCCATGAATTCGGTGGTCATCTTCAGGTGGTGCACCATAAAGAGCATGCGCATTACATGTCTTCGCAGTCTTAATAGTGTATGGTTTTTCTATAAAAAATAATTTTTTTTTAACAAGAATTTTTATCAATGAGTCATTTCAGGTTAGGTTGAATTAAGGTTAGAATTAGGTTGGTGACTCACCGAGAATGGTCCATTCTCCTGTTGAACCATAAGCCGTACGAAGCCCAAAGTGAGTAACAATATGAGATACTCTGGTTGTCCAAGCCATTATGGTGTCATGAGCACTTCCAACCTAAATCAAGGTCAAGGTCAATCCGTAGTCAGTATACTATAAATAACCTTTGACCCCTTAGGTTATAAATAACCTAAAAGGGTCAAAAGTTGTTAGGGTTTACTTACTGTGACACTATCATGTTTCCAATCAATCCAAAATTCTTGAGGATTCTCACTACTCAAGATACATGGAGTAGCAGATTCAGCGACATCTGGTTTTTCTTTATTATGACGAATTGCACATTTTGAATTATCCCAACCACCTAAGAATATTTCATGAATTGGTGCTTCGGCTGATGGTCCAGAGGTCAAACAAACATGTGCATCATTTCCAGCCAAAATTCGAAAACCTAAACGTCCAGCAACTGATTCTACTGGATTGTAATTATATTCCATTGTGTCAACAGTTCCAATGATATTCAAACCTTAAAAAATTTTTATAAAAATTATAAAAAATTAGGAAATTTTAGGAATTAGGAAATAAAAATTTAGAAAAAAATTATTTTGTGCGCTTGCGTATTACCATCACACACCCATTCTCCAGTAGCACCCCAAGATGTTCGTACACCAAAATGAGTAACTGGAAATGAATCAGGATTCTTCCATGATAAAAATGGTTCCTTTTCAGTTTGACGATAGACATTGAATTCTGTTCCATTGGGTGACCATTCAAAAATAAAATTTCGATGTTCATCTTCAGATAGTATGTTTGGAGTATCAACAACAGCCTTATCCGGTTTTGTTTTATTAAATCGTATTGCTGATTTTGAATTATTCCAACCACCAATGAAAATTTCAACCATTGGGGTTGTATCCGATTCAGCTGATGTAAAACTCAAGTGACCATCATGACCCGCCTTGATGGAAATATATTTCCGAAGTTTTTGTACAGGGAAGAAGGTGTACTCCATATCATTTTTAGTAGACACTATGAAATTAATACATTTAAAAAAAAAACATCAAAAATTTATGAAAATGAGTCAAATTAAAAAAAAAAATTGAAAAGATTGTCAAAATTTCAATAAATTTTTAATGAATTGATAGAAAATTAGGAAAATTTTTTGATAAGTGACTCTCCGGCGCCTTCTTTATTAGTATTATAATAACTGACCAAAGAGTGTCAGACTATGGACAGTTTTTAACTTGACCTTGTTGACATTGACCTTATCAACTAATGACTGAATGACTCACCTTGCATGTTGTCTAAATGTTTTATTAATCCTTCCTCAAGGTTAAATTATATAGATCCAGTTGATATCTAGGGATGAGGATGGTCTCCGTTCTACTTCGGCTGATGACAAAGAGAGATCTGAAGAGACAAGAAATGAGTCACTCGGAGTCGGAAAAGGGTACCTTGGGTATAAAAAAAAATTTTTTTTTTTTTTTTTTTTTTTTTTTTAATCACAGTTTGCCGGCGTAAGTTTTGTTTGTAACATAGATGTCTAGATACCATGTATCTATTCATCCACAGTCAATTTTGCAACATTGCTATTTACTAATGTAATTAGAAAGAAGCGCCGGTTGGCTGATAAGCTATGGAGAACAGACTTTATGCATATGGCTACATGGCTTGGTTGGGCTGTCGCCAAAAAATTTTTTTAGCCAATAAACAGACAGTTTATAACAAAAAAAAAGTAGAAGGTTTCGAAAATTTGTTTATTTGGTACTATTGATGCCGGTTTTCAATACTTTAGTTAAGTAAAGCGAATCAGTAAGCTTTTAAATAGCAATAATTATTGTTATTTTGATTATCTCAAATAGCCATAACTGCTATTTTGATTAAGAATTTCAAAAAAAAATTAATTTTTTTGAATGTAGTGTTGCCAGATTTCAAAAATTTTTGAAAATTTTTAAATAAAACGTCATAATCGTATATAATACCAAAAATATTCTAAAATATTATTGTAAATTATGATCTATATGACTAATTTATTATGTTATTGGTTATAAAAAATGAAACAAAAGGAACCAAAATGTATCCAGGCTTACCAAATTTGGCAACTTGGCCTTGTAAAAAGGTTTAGAAATCAATAGAGGCTGATGAACTCAAATTTTTGTAAGATTTTGAAGATATAAAAGACTCAGAGACTCTCCGTGTAGTAGAGAGACTACTACTGAAATACTTTGAAAAGGAATACTCCAATGACTCTGATGGTCGGATGCTTCTGACTCTTACTAAACTTACCATACCACCACCGTGGTGATGTATACATAGTTACTACAAAAAAAAAATTTTAGTATGAAAAAAAAAATGCTATACTTCTAGCAAAAATCCCTGTTGATGTTACCTTTTACCTAACACGACAACGACGGGTATATGGGGGTAGAAAATGACAGCTTAAAGCAAAATCTCGAAAACTATTTAAAGCTTAAAACTTTCATGAAGCATAAGGAGAGCTGAGTAATGTATACGTAATTTAAATTATTCTGTGGGTGTTGCAAAAAAAAAATTTTTTTTTTTTGCAAAATTTTTTATTAGCTGGTNATTTTTTTTTTTTGCAAAATTTTTTATTAGCTGGTGATGATACAGAATGCAAATTTAAGCAAATTTGCAGAATTTTAATGTAAAACTTTTAACCAAGAAGATTTATTTGTGGTTCACCTATCATAATTAGTAATAAATAATAATGCGAATTTGGAAATGAGTAGCTTAAAAGTCTCGATATACGTAATTTCGAACCAGCAGATTAATACGTAGATNTTTCATGAAGCATAAGGAGAGCTGAGTAATGTATACGTAATTTAAATTATTCTGTGGGTGTTGCAAAAAAAAAAAAATTTTTTTTTTTTGCAAAATTTTTTATTAGCTGGTGATGATACAGAATGCTACCTTAAGCAAATTTGCAGAATTTTAATGTAAAACTTTTAACCAAGAAGATTTATTTGTGGTTCACCTATCATAATTAGTAATAAATAATATGCGAATTTGGAAATGAGTAGCTTAAAAGTCTCGATATACGTAATTTCGAACCAGCAGATTAATACGTAGATTNATGCGAATTTGGAAATGAGTAGCTTAAAAGTCTCGATATACGTAATTTCGAACCAGCAGATTAATACGTAGATTAGGTTAGATTTAACAGGTATACAAAGCACAAAAAAATTTATAGGAATTATAATGGAATTGAAAATATTTCAATAATTTGAAAACTTAATGGATTTAGGTCAAATATAGTCAAATACTTGCGTATACTCATGTTAAGTCAAGAATATTTACATTAAATAAGTTGTGTCAATATCCCAACCCAAGTCCAACTAGAATAAATTTGATTGGTTGCAAAACAAAAAATTAGGTTTGGAAATATCTTAAGAATTTAATAATTTCAGGTATTTGAGATATCGAAATATACCAAGTATATTCTTAACTGACATGAGTATACGCAAGTTATGTTAGCTTATATAAGACTTGGTTTCAATATGATATATTCAATTGGAAAATTTTATGGAAAAATCTAACTGGGAAATCTTAGGTATTTGAGATTATCAAAATATACTAAGTATATTCTTAAATGTCATGAGTATACATACGTAAGTATGTAGCTATATTAGACTCAATTTTATAAAACTTCATTTCAATATGAAATATCCAATATTGGTATTCCATAGGAAATTTTTTGAAAGGTGGGATATTTAAGGTAATTTGAGATATCGAAATTATACTAAGTATATTCTTAAATGGAATGAGTATACGTAAGGATGTAGCTATATTAGAATGAATTTTATAAGACTTGATTTCTATATGAAATATCCAATATTAGTATCTCATAGAAAATTTTTTTAGGAAAGATTTAGTTGAGAAATCTCAGGTATTTGAGATATTAAAATATACCAAGTATATTCTTAACTACCATGAGTATACGCAAGTATAAAGCTATATTAGACTCAATTTTATAAACTTTGATTTTAATATGATATATCCAATATTACTGTGTGTTTAGTTGTAACAAAGGAAGCGAAAAGGAACCTTTGGCTTCATGGTCTTTGCTGGAGAAAGCAGGAGCCTTAAAATTAATGAAAAAATTACATAAATTAACAAAAATTTGTTTCTGGAGAAAGTTTTAACAATTTTGGAAACAACATCCAAAAGTAGTGTACAAAATTTAAAAAATTAAGGCTCTACGATTACTTGAAAACAAGTTATGATTTTTTGAAAATTGAAAATTGAAAATTGAAAATTTTTCTCGTCTTTTTTTAAGATGATGTAATATAAAGAGATGCTAGACGTAAATTTTAAAGCAAATAATTAAATTTATTGAATTAAGTTGAATTTATTGTAAATAACAAAAAACAAATTTTTTTTGTGCTAAATGATGCTAAGTACTTATCATAAATATATTATTCTTAAAAGTACAAGCTTTTGGTTACCTTTTATAAGGTGTCGATTATAACTCTAATAACCAAAGTATGAAGAACCAATCAGGAATTAATTGAAAAACAAAAATTTATTTTCTAATTTAAAAAAACTTTTAGTTTGCTAGGAGATGAATTTTATGAGAAATTTTTTAAGGTGTGACGCTACTATAACCATGNAATATTACTGTGTGTTTAGTTGTAACAAAGGAAGCGAAAAGGAACCTTTGGCTTCATGGTCTTTGCTGGAGAAAGCAGGAGCCTTAAAATTAATGAAAAAATTACATAAATTAACAAAAATTTGTTTCTGGGAAAAGTTTTAAAAATTTTGGAAACAACATCCAAAAGTAGTGTACAAAATTTAAAAAATTAAGGCTCTACGATTACTTGAAAACAAGTTATGATTTTTTGAAAATTGAAAATTGAAAATTGAAAATTTTTCTCGTCTTTTTTTAAGATGATGTAATATAAAGAGATGCTAGACGTAAATTTTAAAGCAAATAATTAAATTTATTGAATTAAGTTGAATTTATTGTAAATAACAAAAAACAAATTTTTTTTTGTGCTAAATGATGCTAGTACTTATCATAAATATATTATTCTTAAAAGTACAAGCTTTTGGTTACCTTTTATAAGGTGTCGATTATAACTCTAAATGTGTATAATAACCAAAGTATGAAGAACCAATCAGGAATTAATTGAAAAACAAAAATTTATTTTCTAATTAAAAAAAAACTTTTAGTTTGCTAGGAGATGAATTTTATGAGAAATTTTTTAAGGTGTGACGCTACTATAACCATGTTTTTTCTTCATGTAAAATACAACTCCAATGACAACTGCGACAAAAATAAACGCCGCAGGCACACCAATATAAATACCCCAAGGGATAGAAGATTTCTTCATATTTCGTTCTAATGATCCATATGCTTGTGTTACAGGGTTTTCATGTTGACCAGTTGTTTTGTTAACTCCTGGAGGTTCATTGGAGACAGTTTTTGGTTCTGGACTAGGCACATGAGTGCTGGAATTTTTTGATTCAGGTTCAGATTGAGGTTGAGGAGGATACCCATTGGTTGGTTTGACTAGTGGACTGGATTCAGGCTCAGGGTCTGATGCAGAGGTAGTTGGTTTAGATTCGGATTTTTGTTCTGGTTGGGGTTGGGGAGTAGCGGTAAATTTTGAAGTTGACTGAACTTCATTACATGGAGTAGGTTCAGGCTTAGAATTTCCCATTGTTGAATGAGAATTTGAGTCTAGGTTGGATGTTGGCTCAGGTTCTGCAGCGGTAGTTGGTTCAGGTTCAGAATGAATAACTTCTGAACCAGTAGTAGATTTTGGCATGGATTCAGAAATTATTATTGGTTCAGGTTCAGAGGTAGCACCAGTTGGTTCTGCTTTTGAGCTTAATTTAGATTCTGCAGCGACTGTAGGTTCTGGTTCAGAAATTCCTTCTGGTTCAGTTGAACCAGTGGGTTCAGGTTTGAAATTTTTGTTATGATCTGAGCCAGCTGTTGGTTCTGGTTCAGGATTTGCTTCTGGTTCAAATGAAGCAGTGGGTTCAGATTTTAAATTTTGATTATCATCTGAACCATTCGTTGGTTCTGGTTCAGAATGTGCTTCGGGTTCAGATGCAGCAGTGGGTTCAGATTTTAAATTTTGGTTATCATCTGAACCATTCGTTGGTTCTGGTTCAGTATGTGCTTCAGGTTCAGATGAAGCAGTGGAATCAGATTTTAAATTTTGGTCATGATCTGAAGCGTTGGTTGGTTCTGGCTCAGATGAAGCAGTGGATTCAGATTTTAAATTTTGGTTATGGTCCGAACCATTCGTTGGTTCGGGTTCAGAATTTGCTTCTGGTTCAGATGAAGCTGTGGGTTCAGATTTTAAATTTTGATTATCATCTGAAGCATTTGTTGGTTCTGGTTCAGAGTTGGCTTCTGATTCAGATGAAGCAGTGGGTTCAGATTTTAAATTTTGGTTATGTTCTGAACCATTCGTTGGTTCTGGTTCAGATGAAGCAGTGGGTTCAGTTTTTATATTTTGGTTATGATCTGAACCATCCGTTGGTTCTGGTTCAGAATGTGCTTCTGGTTCAGATGAAGCAGTGGGTTCAAATTTTATATTTTGGTTATGATCTGAACCATTCGTTGGTTCTGGTTCAGAATGTGGTTCTGGTTCAGATGAAGCAGTGGATTCAGATTTTATATTTTGGTTATCATCTGAACCATTCGTTGGTTCTGGTTCAGAATGTGCTTCTGGTTCAGATGAAGCAGTGGATTCAGATTTTAAATTTTGGTTATGATCTGAACCAATCGTTGGTTCTGGTTCAGAATGCGCTTCCGGTTCAGATGAAGCAGTGGGTTCAGATTTTAAATTTTGGTTACGTTTTGAATCATTCGTTGGTTCTGGTTCAAAATTTGCTTCTGGTTCAGATGAAGCAGTGGGTTCAGATTTTATATTTTGGTTATGATCTGAACCATTCGTTGGGTCTTGTTCAGATGAAGCAGTAGGTTCAAATTTCAAATTTTGGTTATCATCTGAACCATTCGTTGGTTCTGGTTCAGAATGTGCTTCTGGTTCAAATGAAGCAGTGGATTCAGATTTTAAATTTTGGTTATGATCTGAACCAATCGTTGGTTCTGGTTCAGAATGCGCTTCCGGTTCAGATGAAGCAGTGGGTTCAGATTTTAAATTTTGGTTACGTTTTGAATCATTCGTTGGTTCTGGTTCAAAATTTGCTTCTGGTTCAGATGAAGCAGTGGGTTCAGATTTTATATTTTGGTTATGATCTGAACCATTCGTTGGGTCTTGTTCAGATGAAGCAGTAGGTTCAAATTTCAAATTTTGGTTATCATCTGAACCATTCGTTGGTTCTGGTTCAGAATTTGGTTCCAGTTCAGATGAAGCTGTAGCTACAGGTATTGTAATTCGATTATCATCTGAAACATTTGTTATTTCAGGTTCAAATTTTGATTTAGGGTCGTATGAAGCAGTAGTTATTGGTTCTGGTTCGGATGAAGTATTATTGGTGCCATCAGTTGAATTTTGATTATAATCTGAACCAATGGTTGGTTCTGATTCAGAACTTACTTCTACTTCAATTGAAGGAGTGGTTCCAGGTTTTGAATTTATTTTCTCATCTAAAGCAATTGTTGGTTCTGGTGATAAAGAATTTGGTTCTGATTCAGATGAACCAATGGTTTCAAATTTTGAATTTACAGCAATTGTTGTTGACATATTCTTCGAATCATCTACTTCTGAACCAATAGTGGGTTCATACACATGCGCAGAAGTTAATTCAAAATCAGACTCTGCGTCTACTCTAGGAGTTTCTGACTTTTCCATCGACTTAGCCTCACGTTCGCTACTAGGTTCAGTTGATATTGAAACAAAATCCTTGAGATCATCATTTGTCATCGACACTACATCAGACGTTGATCCAGTTTGGATCATTTCTATCAAAAGTGAAGTCTCAGTTGACCCTATACTCATTTTCCCTGTTCGAAAGTTGGTCAATGTATGTCGTAAAAATGGATGTTCATGAAGTAGTGGATGAAGCGGAATTGCTTCAGCTGGTGTTTCAATAGTTGTCCCAACAATGTCCATTTCTTCAGTACGACCATCACCCTCATCACCATCATCATTGTTTTCTCGTTCAGGTTGAATCGTTTCAACAGTACTTGATACAATCGCTCGTTCCCGATTGGTTGCAGCCTTATTACTCTTATTCTTTCTATCTTTTCTCTCATTGGCTAATCCAGTCTCTGTGGTTATTGACATAGAGGTCATCGTCCTTGTTTCAGTTGAGGGTTTAAATCCCATTCTCTGGGTAGATTCATTATTTATAATTGTTGATGTCATTTGAAATATCCCATTTGAAGTAGTTTGAAAATGAATAGGTTCAGGTACTGTTGATGCAGTGGAAGTAGAGCGCATGCGGTTGACCTCATCAGTAGTAACTGCTGCTACAGTAGTAGTTGATACACCACGTATTATTGGCTGAAGGAGACTATATTTGTTCACATTGTTAACAATTGCAGCGTATCGTGGCGATGTATCAATTGTGAGCCGATCAAAGATGGCGATGTCATCCGGATGGGACGGTTGAGTCATCATGATTTTCAGAATCTGTGAATTAGAAGGAAAAAAAATTAAAAAAAATCAAACTCAAATCAAAATTTTTGTAAATTTAGACAAATCTGTATCAAAATCTATATACTACAGAGTACAGACTCATCAATGATTGATAAATTTTGCATTTTTTTTAGAAACGATTCATCTAAAGAGAAAGAGATATGCATGCACGACATGTCAAAATGTTACCAAAAAATGACTAATTTTTGTCTATGCATTTACAGTTACGCTATACGGTTTCTGTATNAGAGAGTACAGACTCATCAATGATTGATAAATTTTGCATTTTTTTTTAGAAACGATTCATCTAAAGAGAAAGAGATATGCATGCACATGTCAAAATGTTACCAAAAAATGACTAATTTTTGTCTATGCATTTACAGTTACGCTATACGGTTTCTGTATACTCCAGCGACATAATGGGGTCAAGGAATTGATTTAAAATTTATAGTCTCTATGAAATGTATTTGGGTTACCAAAATTGGAACCATAAAAATTTAAGTTGCAAAAAAAAATAGCAATAATCCTTAAAAAATTGATATAACGGGCGGAAATTTTCCAGTCATTGACTCCAGTTAATATGTAATGATAGGGAATTCAGAGTTCTGAAATAGCTCTATCAATGAGTATCGAAATATTAAGTAATTTTTGGATACTAAATTTTTGATGAAGTATGTCTGACTCACTTCGATAGGTTTTCAAAAACATTTGCAAAAATTGGCTCATATAGATATAAATGAGAACATAACGCTAAAAATAAAAAGATTATATAAAATAAAAAAAAATTTTTTTTTTGCCCATATCTGCAAAAAAAAAAAATTTTTTTTTGCCCATATCTACAAAAAAAAAATTTTTTTTCTTAAACGTGTGTTTTCAAAATCTGCATATGCATTCGACCTTTTGAACGTTTTTTTGACCTTTTTGACTTTATTTGAATTTATTTGACCTTATTGAATAATATTGAAATTGAAAAGCTTACTGAGTTCTGAGTGAGATTCTTGATAATGAAAGTATCCTCTGACCAATGATCAGTGAGATTCAATTGACCAATGAGAACATCCGATTCATCATTTCTTCCTAGTTTAAGTTGAATTTTCCCTTGTCCGGATATAAACCCATGAATATTGATTCTAATACTAATTGTATTCCTAACATTTTTTTGAAATTGATATAAAATTTCACATCGTTCTTTCAAGCAAGGTGTCCAGAATCCTCTTATCTGAGGTAATTCATGTACTTTTTCAGTAATTACTACCTCTTTAAAAATTCCTCTATCTTTTTTATGTTTACATTGCTCAAATTTATTTAAATCAGTGTAAAATTCAACATATGAGCAGTTGATCATGGACCAATGAGGACTTGACAAATCAGTCCTTTTGTCAAGAAAAATGAATTGACTCGAAGTTGTCAGAGGTGTGATGATGATGAGGATGAGGACTAAAAGACAATATGGAACTGACAGTATCCTCACTACCGTTTTCAACATGTTTCTCAATAAAGTGTAAAAATACGACTGGACAAAGTTGTGGACAAAAAGAGACAATATTCTGGACACTCCAACCAAGGCTTTTCCACTCGATTTTGTGAATTTTGTTGGATGTTATACCTGAGTAGACCTATAGCTTTTTATCAGTAGTATTCATAACAAATTCATGAATAAATCATACATGCTATTACTTTTTGTTTTTAGAAGACGTGTACTTTTTTGATTTCATAGAAAATGAAAATATTCCATAATAATTCATAACTAAGGGCTCAATGACTTCAATTTACTAAAAAAAAACGTAAAATAAAAAATTAAAATTTGATTAATTTTTGTCAGAAGTACAAAATTTAGAGAACATTTTCAAGAATCAGGAATAATATTTCAAAATTTAGAAAAATATGTTGAAGAANTTTTTGTTTTTAGAAGACGTGTACTTTTTTGATTTCATAGAAAATGAAAATATTCCATAATAATTCATAACTAAAGGCTCAATGACTTCAATTTACTAAAAAAAAACGTAAATAAAAAATAAAAATTTGATTCATTTTTGTCATAAGTACAAAATTTAGAGAACATTTTCAAGAATCAGGAATAATATTTCAAAATTTAGAAAAATATGTTGAAGAAGTGACGAATTGATTGATTGATTAACTGATGGGNAGTGACGAATTGATTGATTGATTAACTGATGGGAAATTCTGTGACTAATAAAATGAAAAAGTATCATAATATCATAATCTTTTACCATCTTGACCTTGAAATTGACACTTTTTTTAATTGACAGAGTTCTGACCAAAATTTTTGGTAAATTGAAAAAAAAATTAGGTTGAAAAGAAGGATTATTGGAAAATAAAAATGTAAATCGGTTATTGATTCTTGACTATATGATATAAATTAAGAAATAGGAAATCGATAAATTTCTAGAATGAAGTTGATGTTGACGTGACTAGATTTTGACACCGTTGAATTGGCCTTTGGACATCAGAAACTCTATTTATGGATCCACTTAATTAAAACTATTTGACAGAAATTGGTCAAATTATAAGTTTAACCTTTACTACTAGAACTTAAGAGTTGGATGAATATATAGGTCAAGCACCATCACCTCTAATTTTTCTCAAAAGAGTCATCAAAATTTAATTTTGATGATGGAAATTATTAATATTATAATAATTATTTTGTATTCTTTTTCTAAAAATCAGTACTAAAAAATCTTAAAAAAAAAAAATTACTGAAAAAAAAAANTAATTATTTTGTATTCTTTTTCTAAAAATCAGTACTAAAAAATCTTAAAAAAAAAAAATTACTGAAAAAAAAAATATATTTTTTTTTGAACTCTCACCTGGCCTGAAAATCAAACAAAAAAAAAAAAATAAAAAAAATATTAGATTACCTTAATTACTTAGTAATTTAGTATATTTTGAATATTTTCTAACCAATCAGAGAAAGGCTTTTATGAATTNTAATTATTTTGTATTCTTTTTCTAAAAATCAGTACTAAAAAATCTTAAAAAAAAAAAATTACTGAAAAAAAAAAAATATTTTTTTTTGAACTCTCACCTGGCCTGAAAATCAAACAAAAAAAATATTAGATTTACCTTAATTACTTAGTAATTTAGTATATTTTGAATATTTTCTAACCAATCAGAGAAAGGCTTTTATGAATTATTGATAAAGACTGTCTTTCCAGAAGAACCAAAAATATTTATGAATTTTAGATCTCCGAAATGAGTCCAATGTTCTACTTTTAGTTTTTCTGGAATAACATTACTAAAAATTTGATTAAATAAATTGATTTTAAGTGTAATTAAATTCAATTTTTTTTTGAATCTATTTAAAGGTTAGCAACAATCATCGTTTAAAGAGTAAATCAATAAAACAGGTACCTAAGCTTATTTGTATGAAATACTAGGTACGTCAGAATTTATAACTGTTTTTTAGATTGAAAAGTTTGAGTAAGAGGGTCAATTTTTTACTTTAATCAATTATTTATTGAACAATTAAAAAAAAAAAATTATTAAGTTACTTAATTTTTAGTAGTATAGTATTTTTTTTAGAACTTGATCCGAACCCCCAATTACTCAACAAAAGAAAAATTAAGCAAACGCGCCAAAAATCGTTGTTCTAATGGCAGATTATTCTTTCGCGCATGCGCTGTGGCTTCTAAGTAGTAATTTAACTGACGTGTCGCTAAAATAGGCTAATTAAACCTCAAATATCTATATTATACTATAACCGATCGATTTATTTCGACAATTAAATGACTCTCGATGAAAAATGTGTTTTTTTTTTACTAAAATTTTCAAAGAAAATTGAGTACAAAATTTCTACTCTGAATATTATTGACTAGTAGTGAACCAGTCGATTAATTTCATCTACTTAAATTTTAGTTTATGACAACATGTTAAAGTTAATTAATCCACGCTTTACAAATGTGGAAGGCTGGAAGCTAATAAAATTTTAACATCATTCGATTATCTAGAAATTTCGCAATAATGCAATGCAATAATCATCTTATAGATTAAATGGGAAGGAAAAATTCGAATAAAAATGTTGAGATTAAAAACTGTTAATAATGCGCAATAACTGTGTAGTCAAAATGTAAATATTTATGTAAGTAACCATAACCAATGATTATGATTACTTAACTGAATTAAATCAATTTGAGCATATTACAACCAATAAATTGAACTTAATCAACACGAACAACTTTCATCGACAGTATTGCTAACTGGACCACAATCAAAGACATGAAAACTTTCCTCATGTCTTTCAAGTCTGTTTAAGTCAAGGCGTGATCTACAGTTTTCGATGAGAGTATTTGCAACCTCTGTAAATAATTCATCAATTCCAATATTCGATTTACAGCTGATTTTATGATACCCACTGATGAGAGTACAACATTGCTCACTGTAAAACCAAACCAAACCAAACCATAGTAAATTAATCTCTGTGAGTTACTCTCTAAATATAAAGAATGAAAGAATAATAATTGGAATATATACTTACCAGAAGACTTCGACGTCACTGTCACTAACTTCTTGTACTTTCAGATCAGATTTATTTCCACAAAGAAATATTTTTGCATTTTCAGCATAAGCAACAACTTCAAGGAGATATTCTGATAGTGAATTGAAAGAGTCTGAATTATCTAAAGAGAAGACAAGAATCGCTGCTTCTGAGAATTTGTAGTACGATGAGGTTACAGAGGCCACACGTTCCATACCACCTGTGTCCCATAATTGGAGCTAAAATTGAACAATCAAAACATATTAATAGTAAATTAGTAAACATCTGACATTGTCTTGACTCTTGACTATCCATTCGATAGTCATCCATCATCCTCATCTAACCCTAACAATCCATACCTTACACAGGCACAGGTAACCAAAAAATAAATAAAAAACCAATGTTTCTAAGATACTATATGGGAGTATGGGACTAAAAGGATTAAATATTATTTTTCAAATTAGATTACCTTAATTCTATTCCCAGGTCCAGGATCACCGTACTCCTTACACCAAAAATCAAGTCCAAGTGTTGACCGTCTATCAGAATTTGAAACAAACGTATTATTGGCAAATCTTCTAAATATTGAGCTCTTTCCAACTCCATATTCACCACAGAGAATTACTTTTAGACTTGGAATCGGTGTACTTGCCATTTTTTTTGAACTTTTACAAATTAGAATTTATAAAATTATGAAAAAGAAGTTATGGCAATGGGCGGATGAAGCAATTGAAGTAAGTAGTGGTTGGCATGTGCCTAAAGGCAAGTGTCACAAGGATATTATGAATTTGATGACTGCCACTGCCATCATAAGTATAGTAATCTCTGTTTTTGTTGACTCTTTTCAGTTTAATAAATTTACAGTGCTAAAAATTTGCACATTTTTTTTTATTCTAATAGATACAACTTTTGTAACGTAAACCACGAGAATTTTTGAACTTGTGGGTAGATTGGATGGTATTCAGTTCAGTATATTGGCACCTTTGACTCTTTTATAGGCTATGCTTATATCTAAGTTATTTCGGATACTTTACAAAAACTCTTTATGTTCATTATAATCTCGTATACTCTAAAGAAACCCCAAAAATGGTCCATTCCATGAGACAAGTTCTAACGCAAAACAGCATTTATTCTTATTTAATTTCTACACAATGTTACCACCATCATCGAAATGTTACATAACACTACGTAACATTAAGTAACTTTATTATAAAAACAAACTTAAACTTTTTTTTTGCATAAATTTCAAAAAAAAATTTTTTTTTTTTTTAAATTTAAACTTGACCGCCAACAATGGATGTTAGATTCGCAATCTACGTTTCTTTCGATCGATTCACACTTACCTTCAATTTCCGATGGGAGAGAGTGAAGTATCCTACAAACTCTTCCTCTTGCAACAATTATTAAAAAGTTAATTGAATTTAGTTTAATTAATGATCAATTAACTTTTTTTTACATTTTGTATTGAATTTAATTTGCAAAAATTAAATTTGACTATTGCAAAATTTGTTGCACGTTTTGTCTCACTTTTGATTCACTCAACGTCTTGGGCGTAGTTTCAAATTAATCCGGACGAAATTTGAATTTGGCTCACTTGGTATTTTTTTTTAAACCAAAAAGATTTTTTGGAAGATTAAATGTGTTAAATTGAAATAATTATTTAATCGTAATCCTTATTAATCTCTTGCTCATAATTTAATTTAACAATTTTTCAGTTTTTTTTTTAAGTTGAGTAGTCTAATAAGTTATTTAGAATCATTGTTGTAACATGAGCTATACATATAGTGCTGGATCCATTGTTAGCTACACCTTGGCTCTAAGCTGGGTTACAGCTGTTACCCTTATCGGTAAGTAAAAATAATAGTTGTTGGTAATTGTGACTAAATAAACTAAATAGTCTATTATGTTTACCGTTTACGGTTAGAAGTAAAGCACCGCCTGCTGATTGTATCATCCTAATGTATCAACCATTTTCACTTGTGTTCGAATTTTTTGTTAGGTTGTTAAGTTGTTTTGTTAGGAGGTAATGGGCTGATAAATAGGGTTGATACAATAAGCGGACGGTGCTTTACTTTGACCCCGTTTACGTAATGGATTTATTTTCAATGGAATGTTTTGAATGTGAAGTTAATAAGTTTGTTTCATTACAGGCTTATTTTACATAATCATTCTTGGAGAAGGAGAACGAATTAATTTTGGATGGTAAGTGGTCAAGAATAATATTCGTAATCTCAAAGTACTTATAGTTTAGCAAGTTGATTGGTGGTGGTGACTGAAGTACAATAATTTTTATTGTTTTCGGCATTTTAGGTTTTTGACGGAAACTTCGCCGTACATGTGGGCAGCTACTGGTGCAGGGCTTTCAGTTGCACTATCTGTAGTAGGAGCTGCTTTGTAAGTTTATTTTTTTTTTAATTTTGAATTGATAGTTATTAGTGAATGAGTCAATTACTCATTGTTATATGACTAAGTTTGTGTCAATTTTCAGAGGAATTCATACTACTGGAGTTTCAATTATCGGCGGAGGTGTTAAAGCCCCACGAATCAAAACAAAAAATCTTATTTCTGTAATTTTTTGTGAAGCTGTGGCAATTTATGGACTGATTACTGCAATTGTACTGGCTGGACTCATTGAGGTAATTAATTGCTTTATAAAAGGTAAAAGATAAAAGATCTTTGATTTGTATTAAATGTTTGTTTTTTATTTGTAGGGATACGATCTGGGCATTGCTGACGGCTCTGTTGAAGTAAAAGGACGGAATTGTATGGCTGGATATTTGATGTTTTCAGCAGGCTTGACTGTTGGACTAGTTAATCTCTGTTGTGGANCATTGAGGTAATTAATTGCTTTATAAAAGGTAAAAGATAAAAGATCTTTGATTTGTATTAAATGTTTGTTTTTTATTTGTAGGGATACGATCTGGGCATTGCTGACGGCTCTGTTGAAGTAAAAGGACGGAATTGTATGGCTGGATATTTGATGTTTTCAGCAGGCTTGACTGTTGGACTAGTTAATCTCTGTTGTGGAATGTGTGTTGGAATTGTTGGTTCAGGAGCTGCATTGGCAGATGCTGCTAATCCAGCACTTTTTGTCAAAATCCTTATCGTAGAGATCTTTGGGAGTGCCATTGGACTCTTTGGACTAATTGTTGGGATTTACATGGTATGTAAATACATCATTTCCAAAAAAAAAAAAATTTTTTTTTTACAAACTTTTTTTTAATGAAAAATATCTTTTTTACAGACGTCGAAAGTTAAAATGGGGAATACGAGTGGTTAGGAACATGAAACGGGGGTTGACTAATTGGTTCCATGCAGCTCTCCGCTTGTTAACATTCCACCAATCACATATGTATCCAGAATCCACCGTATGTTTTGATGTACTCCTAACTTTCTAAGTCATCCTTTTGAAATTATTGTCGATATTCGATGTCACTCACCAATTGAAATGGTACAGTAGAGCATTAGTGTTTCATTAGGAAAAAAATATGGGCAGTATTTCGATCCTCGTGTAGATAATCATTGAGAAATAAAACGTGAAAAATAATGTGAAATTCAGTCCCGTTAATTTTCACGCCCAAAAACTCATTCACTTTCAATTTCCGTGTGTATAAGTTCTGATTTTATTTTGCAATGTAGTAGAATCGGTCCTTAAGCAATAGACTTTGTAACTTGTATTATAATATAATCCTTACTTCATCATCACCAGAGGGCATATATATACTTTCTAAAAAACAGCGTTTTACTTACTTAAATACTTGCCAAAAAGCGACGAAATACTGATAAAAAAGTATAAAATAATTAACAATACTTTGTTATTTTTGGTAAGTATTTACAATTTTTTTAATTAATTCACTTAATTGAAGCCTAAAAACCCGGTTGTATACTGATTTGGATCATAAAAATCGAACTGTTTGATTTATTGTTTAAGGAATGTTTAATTTAAACACTATCGCAACTCCAATACATAAGTCAGATGATTTTTATATAATTTAAAGGAAATTTTAATTAAATTTTTTCTGAAAAAAAAAGTAGGTTTTTCCAGAAAGTATACCATTATTTGGAGCTCGTGTTAACCGACGTAAAAGCATGTCTTTATTATAATTGGAACCGCGAAAAAGCGTTGCAATTGAAGGTTCGGCTTAAATCTTTGGGTCCCAACTGCACACTTTAGTCCAATTTATTCGTCCCTCGGAATTCGCCTTGCCGAAAATTTAATGGACGCATAATTTAATTTTAAATATACTTCTTTGAACAAAACTGTGAACTTTTACGTTCTGCACTTTATCATTTTGCCTCATCGGCAAATTTAGAGCGAATATGAGGGAAATTATCGTCGAAAAACGATTAATACACCAAATTACTTGACAAAGTACTTTTTAATTACTTAATATTCAAAATTACTTTCGAAAGTACTTCCTAATGCCTAAAACCAAAAATACTTAAAATACTTTTTTATAAGGGCATTCCATTCATCCTCAAATTACATGAATCGGAAAGATACGAAGTTACAGAGGTGCAGGTGCAATACCCAAAAAGAAGTAGATAAGTAAGTATCCGCCCTCTGATCATCACTATAATTGTCCAGCCACAAAAATTCAAATTTACTTCATCAAACTATAACTACGATTTCGTTTTTTTTTCCTTGTCCCAGGACCATCAATTCACAAGAGTTATATTTTCTCTCTTATAATTTGATTCACACTGAAATTAGCTTATATTTGTATTTTTACATCGAATCCTTAACTAAATTTATAACTTATTATAACTTAAACCCTAACCCTCTTTTCGTCGTCATCATCGTCAATTTTAAGAAATCCATAAATTTTAAGTTATATACGTTAANTCATCGTCAATTTTAAGAAATCCATAAATTTTAAGTTATATACGTTAAATTTAACTTTTAGCACAACATGTCAGAGTCCATAAAGGAATTGATTCAACACCTTTTCAATCTGCCTCTTAAAAGTTTTCAAAACAAAAATTTATTATTAAAGTTACAAAAAAACAGCACACGAGAAAGTATAAAAATTGACTCAAAAAGTTTTTTTAAAGAAACCTTTTCAAATCCTACTTAGGCACTCTAAATTAANAGGAATTGATTCAACACCTTTTCAATCTGCCTCTTAAACAAACGAAAAAAACTAATAAACATAAGTAGACTGTTAAGTAATTGCGGAGATAGGCAAGTTATAGTGTTGCGCATGGCTCAGGTTTAGATGTGAGCCAGAGCCAATGGCTCAATGAGCCATGGTTCATGGCTCAGGCTGACAGTGCGTCAGCTCATGAGCCATGGCTCTGGCTCCCGATATTTGTTGAGCTGGCTCATTGGCTCATGGCTCAACACAAATTAAAATTTTGAAAAAAAAATTTTCGACGTAAAAATCTTCTTATGATAAATTCGGATTTATATGATCAACCAATTATTTGTCCTAACAACTTTTCATCGTACGATTCTTGATCCCACCGACCACCACTTCTCTTAAGTCTCCTTGATTTCTTTATTTAAGCCAACACTTTCACGCACATGGATTTCTTTATCGTATCACTTTCAATTTGATTTCGTTTCGGATTACAAAGTAAGTCTGACCCTCCAGAAAAAAAAAATCTTTCTACTGATACGCCTGTCCCAGACACGGCAAGAAAATCTCGCGCCATTTTTGACAAGCTAGAATAAGATGGTTGATGTTCCTGTAAGTGAAGGTTGCCGTATTTCAAAGTTAGGCTGGATTAAAGAATGGGTTCGATCCCAACGGTTGTGTGTTTTTTTTTCTCTCTGAGGTTAGGTATTTTTGACTTACTCTCTTCATTCTATTAATCTGAAAAAATAAATTATGAAATTTTCCTTATATTTTTACACGTTTTCTCTCACTTTGATTCACTCGACGTCTTGGGCTATTATTGGGCGTAGTTTCAAATCAATCCGGACGAAATTTGAATTATGCTCACTTGGTATGTTTTTTAAACCACCCTATTTCACCCGAACATTGAGTGTGAAACCAAAGAAATTATTTGAAGATTAATTTAGATTAATTAAAAATGATTATTTAATCCTTATTAGTCTCTTGATTATAATTTAATTTAAGAATTTTTCAGTTTTTTTTTAAGTTGAGTAAGTGTAATAAGTTGTTTAGAACCATAGTTATAACATGAGCTACACATATAGTGCTGGAACCATTGTTAGCTACACCTTGGCTCTAAGCTGGGTTACAGCTGTTACCCTTATCGGTAAGTGAAAATAAGGATGTTACTAAAATTCGCCTCCTCTCGCATCCGCAAAACTGTTGCCAACTTGTGTTATAATTATTCTTGGGGATGCGAAACAACTTACATTAGGATTAGGGGATGCGAGGGGATGTGTAGGTAATGGGATGCGAGGGGATGTGTAGGTAATGGGATGCGAGGGGATGTGTATAGTAGGGGATACGAAGGCATGTGTGGGTTATGGGATGCGAGGGGATGTTTGGGTTATGGGATGCGAGGGAATGTGTGGGTTGTGGGATGCGAGGGGATGTGTGTGTTATGGNGGATGCGAGGGGATGTGTGGGTTATGGGATGCGAAGGGATGTATGGGTTATGGGATGCGACGGGATGTGTATATTAGGGGATGCGAGGGGATGCGAAGTCATGTGTGGGTTATGGGATGCGAGTGGATGTTTGGGTTATAGGATGCGAAGGAATGTGTATAGTATGGGATGCGAGGGAATGTGTACAGTATGGGATGCGAGAAGATTTGTGAGTTAGGGGATGTATGAAATATAAGATGCGATGGGATGTATGGGTTAGGGAATGCGAGGGGATGTATGGGTTATAGGATGCGAGGGGATGCATGCGTTATAGGATGCGAGGGAATGTGTGGGTTAGGGGATGCGAGGGGATGTGTCTGATATGGGGTTCGAGGGGATGCGAGGGGATGTCTGGGTTATGGAATGCGAAGGGATGTGTGTGTTATGGGTTGCGAGGGGATGTCTGGGTTATGAGATGCGAGGGGATGTGTGAGTTAACTCCACTCAGGCCGACCAACGAGCACCACACACTCCCCCCTCCAACGGATTTGGTTCTACCCAAATTCTGTTGGAGGAAGGGGGTAGTATAGTGCCTCGCCTGCGGATCTGGCTCTATGAAAATCAGCGTTGCCATTTCAGAATTCTTATTTAAACATACTATTGGCATAATTATTAGTTAATTATTATGTAACTTACTATTAGTTATTATATTTTCCCCATATCCCTCCCTATAGCCAACAGCTCCCTCTATATCCCACAGCCCTCCCTATAGTCCACGGCACTCTCTGTAGCATACAGCCCTCCCTATAGGCCATAACCATCCTTATAGCCCACGGCCCACCGCACTCGTTACTGTCCAAGGGAAGGCTGTGTGTAATAGGGAACGCTGAGGGCTGAGGGTTGTGTGCAATTGGGAGGGCTGTGAGCAGTAGGGAGGGCTGTGGGCAATAGGAAGTGCTGTAGATAGTAGGGAAGGCTGAGGGTTGAGGGTTGTGGGCGCTAGGGATGGTGGTGGGCACTAACGAGAGCTTTGGTCACTTGGGATGGCTGTGGGCACTAGGGAGGGTTGTTAGAAGTAATGTGGGCTGTTTGCACTAGGGAGGTTTGTGGAAAGTATCGAGAGCTGTGAGCTGTGTGGAGTGTTGTAAAAATAAAACTATTAGTTTGTTAATTTCTCGAGTAGTGATACTCTATAAGGTGGCAACATTGTACGCTAATTTAATTGGACCAAATTTAGTCCAGAGTTGAGAATCCAGAAATTTGCTTGGACCAATTTCGGTCCAGATTTGGTGCAGTAAAAAAAATTACAGTGGAAGAGATTTCAAAATGTTGCCGAGTTGTATTTGGATTTTTCTAAGTTCAACCACTGACACCCATCAGCGTTTACACTTTTCCGATGCCAGATTTACTTAAAATTTGAGGAATCGACTTGGGGTCGGTAAATTGTAGGAAATTGTACTAATTTTCCTAAGTAAATTAAAAACCCTGGACTAAATTTGGTCCAAATTTCCCACACATCTCTCCTATCCCATAACCCACACATTCCCTCGCATCTCATAATCCACAACTCTTTGCATCGTATAACCTAGACATCGCCTCGCATTCCATAACCCATACATCCCCACACATCACCTACTACACACATCCCCTCGCATCGCATAATCCACACATCCAGTCGCATCCCACAACCCACGTCCCCTCGCATCTCGTAACCCACACATACCTTCGCATCCCCTCGCATCCCATAACCCACAAATGCCATCGCATCCCGTAACCCCAAAATCCCATCGCATCCCGTAACTCACAAATCCACTCGCATTCCCTAATCCTAATTTAAGTTGTTTCGCACCCTAAAAAATAATTATACCACAAACTGGCAACAGTTTTGGGGCTGCGGGGATGCGAAGGGATGCGCATTTTAGAAACACCTTAAGAATAATAATAAGTTGTTGGTACAGCAAAACCTCTCATTCGGAAACCAGCTCAGCTCTCACTGGCTGAATAAAATTCGCTCCACCCCTCCTTCCATCCAGGTACCGTAAAGTTTCACATATTTCACATAATTCACAAATTATTTATACAAATTTGTCATCCACATCNTCCACTCGCATTCCCTAATCCTAATTTAAGTTGTTTCGCACCCTAAAAAATAATTATACCACAAACTGGCAACAGTTTTGGGGCTGCGGGGATGCGAAGGGATGCGCATTTTAGAAACACCTTAAGAATAATAATAAGTTGTTGGTACAGCAAAACCTCTCATTCGGAAACCAGCTCAGCTCTCACTGGCTGAATAAAATTCGCTCCACCCCTCCTTCCATCCAGGTACCGTGAAGTTTCACATATTTCACATAATTCACAAATTATTTATACAAATTTGTCATCCACATCATTTGAATGTTTACGGTAACCGCCATGTGAGGTGAGACGGGGTGGAGAGATTTAGTTTCCGAATGAGAGGTTTTGCTGTAATTATAAACTAAATCAACTTAAATAAGTCTAACATTTACCGTTTACGGACGTANTATTTGAATGTTTACGGTAACCGCCATGTGAGGTGAGACGGGGTGGAGAGATTTAGTTTCCGAATGAGAGGTTTTTCTGTAATTATAAACTAAATCAACTTAAATAAGTCTAACATTTACCGTTTACGGACGTAAGGAGTAAAGCATCGTTCGCTGTTTGCATCAGCCCTGTGTTATTCGCTCATTTCACTAGTGTTAGAATTTTTTGTTAGGTTGTTAGGGTTAGGCTATTTTGTTTGGACGTAATGACCCGGACGTAATTATGTAATATTAGACTATTTTCAATGGAATGNTCATTTCACTAGTGTTAGAATTTTTTGTTAGGTTGTTAGGGTTAGGCTATTTTGTTTGGACGTAATGACCCGGACATAATTATGTAATATTAGACTATTTTCAATGGAATGTTTTTTTCTAATTTTGAAAACGAGTAGAATCAAGTTGTAATTTGTCAAGTTAATAAGTTTGTTTCATCACAGGCTTATTTTATATAATCATTCTTGGAGAAGGAGAACGGATTAATTTTGGATGGTAAGTAGTCAAGAATAATATTCTAAATCGCTAAGTAACTTATAGTTTAGCAAAGATGGTGACAGTGACCAAATTTATAATAATTTTGATTGTTTTCGGCATTGTAGGTTTTTGACGGAAACTTCGCCGTACTTGTGGGCAGCTACTGGTGTAGGGCTTTCAGTTGCACTATCTGTAGTAGGAGCTGCTTTGTAAATTTATTTTTTTTTAATTTTGAATTGACAGTTATTAGTGGATGAGTCAATTACTCATTGTGTATGACTAAGTTTGTGTCAATTTTCAGAGGAATTCATACTACTGGAGTTTCAATTATCGGCGGAGGTGTTAAANTTTCTTGAACTGTAACTGCAGTTAACTGTAACTGCAGTTAGCTAAAAAACCGTAACTGTTACAACCCTATTTTTTTTTAATTTTGAATTGATAGTTATTAGTGGATGAGTCAATTACTCATTGTGTATGACTAAGTTTGTGTCTATTTCAGAGGAATTCATACTACTGGAGTTTCAATTATCGGCGGAGGTGTTAAAGCCCCACGAATCAAAACAAAANTTCATACTACTGGAGTTTCAATTATCGGCGGAGGTGTTAAAGCCCCACGAATCAAAACAAAAAATCTTATTTCTATAATCTTTTGTGAAGCTGTGGCAATTTATGGACTGATTACTGCAATTGTATTGGCTGGATATATTGCGGTAATAAATTTCTTTATAAAAAGGATTTTGATTTGTACTAAATCTGATTTTTTTTTGTATTTGTAGGAATACGATCAAGGCATTGCTGATGGCTCCATTGAAGTAAAAGAACGGAATTGTATGGCTGGATATTTGATGTTTTCAGCAGGCTTGACTGTTGGACTAGTTAATCTCTGTTGTGGAANACGGAATTGTATGGCTGGATATTTGATGTTTTCAGCAGGCTTGACTGTTGGACTAGTTAATCTCTGTTGTGGAATGTGTGTTGGAATTGTTGGTTCAGGAGCTGCATTGGCAGATGCTGCTAATCCAGCACTTTTTGTCAAAATCCTTATCGTAGAGATCTTTGGGAGTGCCATTGGACTCTTTGGACTAATTGTTGGGATTTACATGGTATGTAAATACATCATTTCCAAAAAAAAAAAANGTGCCATTGGACTCTTTGGACTAATTGTTGGGATTTACATGGTATGTAAATACATCATTTCCAAAAAAAAAAAATTTTTTTTTACAAACTTTTTTTAATGAAAAATATCTTTTTTACAGACGTCGAAAGTTAAAATGGGGAATACGAGTGGTTAGGAACATGAAACGGGGGTTGACTAATTGGTTCCATGCAGCTCTCCGCTTGTTAACATTCCACNCTCTTTGGACTAATTGTTGGGATTTACATGGTATGTAAATACATCATTTCCAAAAAAAAAAAAATTTTTTTTTTTACAAACTTTTTTTTTAATAAAAACAAACAAAATCTTTCTTACAGACGTCGAAAATTAGAATGGGCAACACGATNTACAAACTTTTTTTTTAATAAAAACAAACAAAATCTTTCTTACAGACGTCGAAAATTAGAATGGGCAACACGATTGGTTAGGAACATGAAACAGGAGTTGACTAATAGGTTTCATGCAGCTCTCCGCTTGTCAATATTCCACCAATCACATATGTATCCAGAATCCACCGTATGTTTTGATGTACTCCTAACTTCCTAAGTCATCCTTTTGAAATTATTGTCGATATTCGATACCACTCACCAATTCAAATGGTACAGTAGCACATTAGNAATCCACCGTATGTTTTGATGTACTCCTAACTTCCTAAGTCATCCTTTTGAAATTATTGTCGATATTCGATACCACTCACCAATTCAAATGGTACAGTAGCACATTAGTGTTTCATTAGAAAAAAAAAATATGGATAGCGTATTTCGTTCCTCGTGTAGATAATCATTGAGAAATAAAACGTGAAAAATAATGTAAAATTCAGTCCCATTAATTTTCACGCCCAAAACTCATTCCTTCAATTTCATTATCCAATTTCCGTGTGTATAANCTAAGTCATCCTTTTGAAATTATTGTCGATATTCGATACCACTCACCAATTCAAATGGTACAGTAGCACATTAGCGTTTCATTAGAAAAAAAAAATATGGATAGCGTATTTCGTTCCTCGTGTAGATAATCATTGAGAAATAAAACGTGAAAAATAATGTGAAATTCAGTCCCATTAATTTTCACGCCCAAAACTCATTCCTTCAATTTCATTATCCAATTTCCGTGTGTATAANAAAATTCAGTCCCATTAATTTTCACGCCCAAAACTCATTCCTTCAATTTCATTATCCAATTTCCGTGTGTATAAGTTCTGATTTTATTTTGCAATGTAGTAGAATCGGTTCTTAAGCAATAGACATTGTACTTATATAATAATTATAATATTATCCTTACTTTAACATCACTATAATTGTCCAGCCACAAAAATTCAAATTTATTTCATCAAACGATAACTACGATTTCGTTTTTTTTTTCCATGTCCCAGGACCATCTATTTACAAGAGTTATATTTTCTCTCTTTCTCTCATAATTTCATTCACACTGAAATTATTATCTATTTATATTTTTTACATCGAATCCTTTAACTAAATTTATAACTTATTATAACTTAAACCCTAACCCTCTGTTCGTCGTCATCATCGTCAATTTTAAGAAATCCATAAATATTAACTTATATACGTTAAATTTAACTAGCACAACATGTCAGAGTTCATAAAGGAATTGATTCAACAACTTATTTAAATCCTANTATACGTTAAATTTAACTAGCACAACATGTCAGAGTTCATAAAGGAATTGATTCAACAACTTATTTAAATCCTAGAGCGCAGGTTTAACTTCCTTACTCTTAAAAGTTTTCAAAAAAAAAAAAAAAAAATTATTAAAGTTACAAAAGAACAGCACACGAGAAAGTATAAAAAATTGACTCAAAAAAATTTTGTTTTAAAGAAACCGGGGGNTATACGTTAAATTTAACTAGCACAACATGTCAGAGTTCATAAAGGAATTGATTCAACAACTTATTTAAATCCTACAGCGCAGCTTTAACTTCCTTACTCTTAAAAGTTTTCAAAAAAAAAAAAAAAATTATTAATGTTACAAAAGAACAGCACACGAGAAAGTATAAAAAATTGACTCAAAAAAATTTTGTTTTAAAGAAACCGGGGGGACTTTCTTTTCCAAATCCTACTCAGGCACTCTAAATTAAAAATAAACAAAAAAAAAAAAAAAAAAAACTAATAACAATAAACATAAACAGACTGTTAAGTAATGGCGGAGGTAGGCAAGTATAACAACAAAACTCTATTCAAATTTTCAAACTTTAAAATCTTTTTTTTGTGCCCATTCCTGATGATAATTGAAAAGCTCATGATTCAAAGCTTCTTTCTTCATTTATCTAAAAAAAAAAAACAAATTCATCCCATAATAAATTAAAGAAAGGAAAAAAAAATTAATTCAAAAGATAAATCAGCAATAGAAATAGAAAGATTTTTTTAAATAATAATATAAATATCCTTACGTCTCAACGTTTATCTAACTCTAAAATTATATTTTTTGAACTTTTTTCATTCCTATCAAATATTGAAATATTTCTATTAATAATAACTTAATTATTCTAAAATTCAACAATTCCGTTCAAAACGGTGGTGGCGCAGAGACTCAACTACATAACAACAAGAGATTGAAAATGCGAATGTCTTTCCCCGTCCCAAATAGAAAAATTAGTAAATTCTAATAATTATTTCATTTAAGTCAATTATCACAAAGTTTACAATTTTTTAGTAAACTTTTAAGTAGCCTAAAACTAAAAGTAAAGTTATTAATAATAAAATCCTAAATTCAAAATTCATACTCTCTTTTTTTTTTTTTGTGAGATCATGAGGCATGCGCCGCATGTCACTTTTAAGAGCGGGAATTTTGAATCTATTTTTTTTTGTAAGTCTAAATTAAAAACGTTAATCTAAATTCAAGGCAATGAGAGAGAGACAGACAACAATACGAAACGTATTTCCTCATTATTGGTAAATTGATAAACGTAAAGAATGAGGTTGAGAGCGTAGCAGGAGAACTAACAATGGAGTAAAAAATAAATTAAAATTCAATGTCTTAATTATAGAATTATTTACCTAGAATTATCATTGCACATAAAAAAAATTCATGTCTTGAGTGCAATGAATGGCGCCTGGATTTTAAAAAGTACGCAGGCACTCGTCCAGTGTTTCATTCTCATCGGAATTTAAAAGACATTTCACCAACGCAGTAAATCCCATAATTCAACAATACATATCCAATTTTTCACTAACTTTTTGTATCTTTTGAAATTCTTCGTCGTTTTGCTGCTGAACTTTCATTATCAGTCCCACTACCTATAAAAAAAAAACACCACTTTATTTGATTATTTGATACTAAATTTTTAATTATTTAATCTAATGAAAAAAAAATTAACTAAACTCACCAACTGCTGCACTACTCCTTGTTTTTCGTCTCAAATTTTCATTTTCTGGATTTGTAGTTGATGTACTCAATTTCTCAGTTCCAACAATTTGTTCTTTCTTTATGTTCACACTTCGACTTTTTCCAGTACTCAATACGGTTGACCCTTTGTTTCCTGTTGTTTTTCTTACAGCTTTTGTTCGTTCATTTTTCCTTTTGTCTGAATTGAGACTATTTTGAGTTTCAGCTACTACATTGCTCTTTCCACTTTTCTTTCCAGCAGTTGCATTACGATGATTGGTTCTTGAATTTGGTCTAAATTCATAGAAATTATAAAAAAAAAAACAATTAGGAAATTTAAACTACAATAAAACTTTAAATTTTATTTTTAATTTAACTTACTTGTTATCCTTTTCTTCATCTTTTTGCTGTGTTTTAGAGGAAAGTGAATGCCTATTGACACTGCTACCTCTGCTTGATGACCTGTCTTCAGATGAACCTCTACTTGACCTTCCACCACGCCCACGCAGTCCAAATTCCATTGAATCAAGTTCATCATCCGTTTCCTCAACTGCTACCACTAAAACAAAAAGAAAAAGAAAAACTTAATTACTTTAAAACTAAAGTTTGTTTTTTAATTTTAACAAAATTTACTCATGGATTTCTTCACTTTGGCTTCTTTCGCTTTCGCATCTTCAAGGCGTTTGATAAGCAAACTATTCCGTTTCGGTGTATCTTCTGCTCCAATACACGCTTTGATAAGCTCAGCAGCATTTTCCGAACATCTTCGTTTCCCTGGTCTTGCGTTGAGGTCAATGACCTCAGCCTTTTGTCCTTCGTCTCCATTCTCTTCCTTAGAAGCACTACTACTATCTGATCCTCGTCGTTTTCTCTTGTTATTCTTCCCAGAACTCTTCCCTTGTATTGTAGTTGGAAGAGGTGAGGACGCAGACTCAGGAAAATGATGACTATTCAAAGTTGGTAATGGACTGTATGCTAAGACAGGACTTTGAAGTTTAGAACTTCCAGTTGGACTTGGTTTAGGACTATTTCGAAGTTCTCTACTAAATTTTGTATTTGGTGGAGGTAACTTTGGTGAATCTGTTCGTGTGGTTGTGAGAGCAGTGATATCTGGACTCACACTTACAATACGTGTATTCGAGCGCGTATTCCGAGAGGTACTAATTCCTTGATTTCTACTACTATCCTCTCCACTACTTCTTTCCTCTTGCTCGACTGACCCAGCCGTTGGGATTTCAATAGATAGCTCACCCAGATTATTATGTGATCCTTTGGGCATGCGCCTTTGGCTTTTTGTAGTCTCTAGTTTTCCAACGTATGTATGATCTGATTCAGGCATTGATAGTTCTCCAGCCTCATTCTGTTCGTCTTCTTCTTCTGAATGACTGTAATTATTACCAGAAAAGGAGTCGATAATCTCTTGATCTTCACCATGGATGTCAACCGAAGCAGAATGGCTAGGACTCGTTGAGTCAGAAATATTTGATTCTCCCGTTCCAAAATTAAATTCTGGTGAATCGGGTGCCTTTGATTGGTCAGTTGTGGCTCCAGAAATTGTCATGTAATCATGTGTGTCAAGTCCATTTTCAGTAACCATGTGACCATTGTTGTGAATTTGACTTGATGCCATGGCCACAGCTACATCTTGTTCGTCATGAATAATGTTCCCTTCAAATGGAAAGTCGTCATCTTCTAACTCATCTTCTTCATCATCTGTTCCTTCCTCTGGTACTTGTTCTGGTTCAGGACACATCGACCAAGGTGAAGGCACTGGTGGATTGAATTCAACACATAGTTCTTGGGCAACTGAAACTGGTACCAAATCCGATGGTTGTACTGGGATTGGTTGAATCGGTTGTGGTGATAATGGAAATGATGACATTGGGACAGTCTTTAGAGCTCCTTCTGATTGTAACTGTTCCAGTGACTGTTGTGACATTGTTAATGCACCAGTCGTAGGTTCTCTCTTGAAATCTACAAATCCTCCACCAGGACGAACAACACGAATAGTTGTAGGTTGTTGCTGACTTTGTCCTTGTCCTTGACTCGAATTCATCATCATTTGGAGCACATTCCCACTCTTCACTGGTGAGGTGCTCACTAAAACTTTTTGGAGTTGAGCGTGATTGGCTGTAATTGGAACGAGCTTGATATTCCCACTTACATTACTCAAATTCAGCGGCGTGGTTTGAATTGGTCTTGGACTTGCAACTCTCTGTGTAGTAATAATTTGTGGTGAACTACTCCGAGTAGATAAATCAATGATGGTCGGAGAAGATCGATTTGGTTGTAGACTCTGATTGGTTCCTCCCAATGGGATTGAACTGCCCGCTCCTTTTGGTAGAGTTAGGAGTTTAATCGGAACTACTTTGTGACCTGATGGAAGAACCGTGATGGCTGATTGTGAGTGATGTTGAGAATGTAAGTGATGAGAAAGATTTGCCGGGATTGTGATCATTGTCCCACTTGACCCACCTGGAATTGAAATTACATTTTGATGTTTCCCTGAAGATCCTGAAAAATTTGCAGATGACATTTGAATCACACTCCCTACGCCAGGAATTCTATTCAGATTTAAAATATTTCCATGTGAGTCGACAATACTTTGCATTGGCAACTGTGAATTAGTTGCATGCCTATGAATTTCATTAGTTGTTTTCCCACCAAGAGCTGAAATGATAGCCTCCAATCTACCGCGTCCCATTGTTGCCGCAGACGCTGCGCCTGCGTTGCTAATTTGTTGTGCTTGTTCATCTGGTTGAACTTTCATGATTGGTTTGAACTCAAGTGGTGGAATTGGAATTGGTCGAATTATTCCTGAACTCTGACCCGGTTGACTTGGTCTAACCAAATTTGGTAAAGGAGACAGTACGCCAGAACTTGATTGGACAAAAAATCTTTGTTTTGTGGGTGATTGGGCATCAAATCGTGGGAGAAAACTCACAGGGATGACTCGTTGGGTTGGAGTATTGGACGGTGTTTCAGTAATAGTGACTTGAACTTGAGGTAGGATAGGACTCACATGTTGTACTGCTTTTGTTATTGGTGAGCAAATACCTTCTTCAATTTTCAAACCTGACGGTTCAGACACAGAATAATTTGATCTTACTTCACTCACTGTAATGTTTTCCAATTTGTTTAGAATTTCACCAGATGCTGTGAGTGTGATTGGTAATTCTGAATTGTTGAGAGACTGAACCTCCTCGAGTGTTTTCATTGGATGTTGAATTTCTTCAGAGTTTACTCCAACAATTTTTGGTTGAATTGGAGGATTCTCTAAAGCTTCTTTCAATAGTGGTGGTGAGACTTGCTCTAAAGAATTTGTCACTTGAAGGTTCATAGTTTGAGAAAGTAATTTGGATTTCTGTTCAATATCTGTATGTGATACTTTTCCTTTTATCTTTTGCATTGGATGGACACTTCCAATTGGTTTCGCCTGAGGCAGTACCTCTCCAACAGAAACTTTTGTAGCCTCTGGTTTGTTATAATCCATCGTGATGGTGGATGGAAGAACCAATGGGGGAGGAGCCATAGCCGTTGGTGAAGAGACACTGGATGGAGCCACTGGTGTAAAAGTAGGAGTAAGAATTGAAACTGTTGAAGTCACGGTTGGTGGATTAGTAACAATTCTTGTTACTACAGCACTTGGTGAGACAACAGTGGTATGGACAATTGAAACATCCGGAAGTGCAACTGTGATGGACGATGGAAGCCGTTCCATCTTTGATATTGGTTTTGTTTTTGAAAAATCTTCCAATTTCAATTCTTTTGGTTCCGATTTTGGAGCAATTTCTGAATTTGGTATATCTGGAACCTCAACAATTTTTATCAATTCCACTAAATCTTCCTTAGATTTTGTTCCTTCCAAATTCGTTTCTTGAATTTGTATCTCCTCATCTTGATTTTTTTCAAATTCCATCATTATTTTCTCCTTCTCTAGCATTTCATGTGAAATTTTCTCAGTTGGCTTATATTCTTTGTCTTCTTTCACTTCTGCATCCATCTGCTTCACTTTTTCTTCAACTTTTTCAAAAACAATACTTTCAATGTTTTCTTCCATTTTCGATTCATGAGTAATTTCTAATTCCATGCCTACTGTATCTGTCTCCAGTTTCCAAATTGTCTCCTCAGTTTCAACATTTGGATTTTCATTGGTAGTCTCTCCTGTTATTTCTTTGGCTTCTGATGATAAAACTTCGCCCAACGTTTCTCCCTCATCCTTCTCAGTAATCTCCATTTTCTCGTCTTCTTGAACTACTTCATTCCAAACTCGTTCCGACATTTCTGCAATCAATAGCGAAGAAGATGGGATTTCCGGTTCAGTCTTTGTCATTGATGTCATATCTTCATCGGCATCTAAAATTTTCGTAGAACTTGGATCCTCCATGGAAATTGAAACTTCTGAAGGCATATCTGCTTCAATACCAGAAACCTCGGACATAATCTCGTTGGGTACTTCGTCTGCATAAACATCTGCAGGAGTTACTTTTACAAGTTCTTCAGAAGAATTTTCAACACAAGGTTGAGCCAAACTATTGCTAACTGGTGGTTCAATAAATTCAACTTCAGCTTTTGGAGAACCGTTATTGAGCTCTATGCCTAGTAACTCCTTTTCTCCAACTATTTCCTCGTCCTTTAAATCCAATAAAGTATCCAACAATGGAATTTCGACAGATGGAACAGAACTGATGTCAGCCAGAGATATCATTGGATTCTCAGTCCCATCTAACTCTTTCTCAACTACTTCTGAACTGTTTGGTCGAGAGGCTGGTTTCACTTCGCTTTCTTTTGGCTCCGTTTGTGGTACTCCATCTTGTGATGGTTCGGTTTCTGGTTCTTGAACGTCTAATGTCACCACCGTAGCAGTGGTTTCGGTTTCGGTTTCTGCATTGTCAATTCTAAGTGAATGATTTCCGTAGTCAACTAGACTGGAATCAGGTTCTGGATATTGCTCCACCTCCATTAGTGCTTCAATTGGTTTAGCAGTATCAATCAACTTGACTTGTGTGATTTCCACAATGTCTTCAGTTGACAACTCCGGCCGCATTTGAGTCGATTCTACTTCAGTGAGTTGAGTAACTGATGACTCCACAACAATGGATTCAACGGAATGACTTTGAATTTGTGAAACTATTTCAAATGGTTCTCCAGTTTCTATTATTGTTGTCTTTTTAGACACGTCAGGACTAATTTCCTTATCCTCTGTCTTCATTTGTGAAACATCTGGTTCATCCTGTTGATTTTCTGGAGCCGTATCCATGTCCAACGGTTGGTATGAATTTACCGTATGTACTTCCAAAGGTCGTGGGTTAATTTCACTACAAGTTGGGACAAATACGGACTCAAGTTCCTTTCTTATAGGGCTCTCTCCTTGATTTGGACTTTTTTCTGAGAGAGCATCCATGGAATCGATTCCAGAATCCTCTCCTGCCACACCCCCATTCCCATTCCCCGTTTGTTCCTCCTTACAACTTGGAATTATTGGAAGAACTAACAAAGACATATTTTCAATGAACATTTCTTCAGCATGATCCTTTGGAGTCTCTTCACTCTCATCCATTCCCACAATTTCTTTAGTTTCAGATTCCAAAGGTGTACAATTTTGATGCTCTGATTGAAAGTTAGTTTCCTTTGACAAGGATGGTAGTGGAGGTAAACTCAAATCAACCAATTCAGAAAGACTTCTCTCCTTTCCTACTGGAATCACGACGTCCTTCCTCGAAGAAGATGATTCCATGTTCAACACATTTACGTTTTCATTATTTGAAAAAGAACTTTTCTGAAGTAGACTAGGTGACATGAGTGGCTTTGGTATGAGAGCTAAGAGATCAGGGATTGGTCGAACACTTTGCTTTGTGAGTTTCCCATCCGTTGGCACTTCAGTTTCAGTTTTTGCCTCTGGAAGTTTGGCTTCAAGTTGTTCGACAACTGCAAAATAAAAATTATAAAAATGAAAAACATTTGTTAAGTAGAGATAATATTAATTTGAAATAATTCCAATCTTATGTAAATTAGTTACTTAAAAAAAAATTTCATTTTTTTTTGTTTAGTTCTCCCATTGAATTTTGAATTTGTTCTGCTCACCTTTCGGGATTTGTGGAATGACATTTGTTTGGTCTTTTTCCCGGAAGACATCAGATTTCAAGTGCATTAGAAGAGCTGCAGGTTTGAACTGCACTTCAGGTGGCTCTGTGATTGGTTGAGATAGTACTATTGGTTTCTCCAATTCAGTATTTCTGTGCGATGGCAAAGGTAATGATTGTACTTTGGGCATCAATAGATCCGAATTGACAATCGCCATCGACGCTTTTGACATAACTACAGAAGGCGATGACAAGGCTTCAAAACTCTTCACATTTACATCAGTCACTTTTGGTTGGATTTCAGGAAGGAATTCTCTAACATGAGCTGAAATGTCACTTCTACTCATCGGAACCAATCCAAAGGACCCTTTAGGAGTCGCCACTTCCGATTTCCTCCTACTGTTCTTCTTTTTTGGCTTTGGATTCAAACTAGCTCCATCATTCCGATCAATATCTAAGGGAGTTTCCAAATTTGAATCCAACGAGGCAGAATTTGTAGATTTAGATTTTAATCTGATTTTTCCTGGTGTATAGGTGCCTGGAGTTGCCGGAAAGGCGGATGAATTTGAACTACTTTCCTTTGATAGTTTTGGACGGGATGAAGAAACTTTACTACTTTTCCTACCTTTTGTGGGCTTGGAAGTATTGTTCAGCTGCAGTTGATCGAAACTCGGAGTTAGATGACCTCCAAATTGACTCAATTGAGGCATCAAACTAAAGTCCCCACTGTTTGTACTTAGGACTGGATAACCACTCTTTGGCGTGAGTGGAGGAGGAGGTATACTCGGATTGTATGTCGTCGGTTCATCTCTTCGTGGACTCACGACAACTGCCGAATTTTTACCTCTTAGCGATATGTGGAGAGGGGGAACACGGGGTTGTTCAGTTGAGGGTAGATAGGCACTTGTACAGCTACTTCCGTCACTTTCCACTTGTCCTGGGAAAAAACTCGTACTACTTTTTTCGGACTTTTTTAGATAGCACACACCCACTTTGTACGCCGGTTCACTCTTTTCCAATTTCAACCTCAGTTTGATTTTTTCTCCAGCTGACGAAATTGACGAGGCTGAGGGCACTTCCGGAGCAGAATCAGACACACCCATTGGTCCAGCACAAGAAATGGGAGCTCCAACTGACTGCAACCCCGCTGGTGATGCCTGGATCGTGACAGGTGTAGTTGGTCTCAGTCTAGAGGAGTCAAAAGCCGTTGATTTTCCAAGTGAAGAAAGGACAGAGAGTGGTTTCCCTCCAGGAGCACTTGGCGGTTCAGTCTTGGATTTTGAACGAGGGAGGTGCTTCCCACGCATCCCCTTCCCCTTTCCTTTTCGCCCCTCCTCCTCATCCTCTTCACTCTCCGAACTACTTTCTTCATTACCCGATGGCTCTAAATGACCCGTAAGAGGATTGATGAGAAGAAGCCGTGGTTTTCCACCACCTGGATGAGGTTTACCAGTTTTTCGAATTCTTTTCCCACCAGATTGACTAGTTGCTGAATTTTTCTCATCGTTCTGATTTTGACTACTGAGAATTGCTCTCTGCATTGTAGAAATGAGTCGAGGAGGTGGGGCACTTGGTGTGACAAAAGTTGCAGAAGTGGGCACCTTTGTTGTTGTGGTGGTGTTGGATGCCGTTACTACTACATCATTTGAACTGAGAGAGCTAGAGGCCGTTGTCAATGGAACAAAAGTACGGAACTGACCTTGACCTTGACTCTGAGCAATGACACGATTGAGGCCAGTGGAACCAGAAGTAGAGGTTGATGCAAGCTGTTCCTTTTCCCTTGCCATTCGCTGGAGTATCAATTGTGTAGCTAGTTGAAGTCTCTGATCCTGTTGACTTTGGTTTTGGGCACTTTGTTCCTGAGAGTTCAATCGAGACAATGAACTTTGATCCCATACTTGTAAATCTAGCTGAACTTGAGTTGGATTTTGCATCGATACTTGAGGATTCTGTTGGCTCTGCATCAGTATTTGTGAATTTGACTCATTTTGACCTGTCATTTGCTGATTCTGGAGCAACTGAGAATTTGGCTTATTCGGTGTTCCAATGTGTTGATTTTGAAACACTGACTGGGAAGTCTGTTGAGACTGAGTTGCATTTTGCTGATTTTGAATTAGTAATTGCATATTTTGCTGAGTCTGAGCAGTCGCCTGTTGATTTTGCTGCAAAAATTGGCTTTGTTGGGCTTGCGATATCACTATTTGTTGACGATGATGACCTTGCACTCCTGTTTGCGAATTTTGCAACAATTCCTGCTGATTTTGAATTTGTTGTTGCTGACTTTGCATCATTATGGTTTGGTTCGGCTGATACATAACTTGGCGTTGATAAATGAACTGTTGTTGTTGTTGAGGAATTCCCTGTTGCTGGAGCTGCTGAGATAGACCTTGTTGTTGATGTTGCTGAGAAATTCCTTGACGTTGCTGTAAATTTCCTTGCTGCTGGAGTTGCTGGGAAATTACGTGTTGTTGGATTTGTTGGGAAATTCCTTGTTGTTGAATTTGTTGAGAAACTCCTTGTTGTTGTTGTTGGATTTGTTGAGAAATTCCTTGCTGCTGTTGAATTTGTTGTGAAATTCCTTGTTGCTGTTTTTGAATTTGTTGTGAAATTCCTTGTTGCTGTTGAATTTGTTGGGAAATTCCTTGTTGAATTTGTTGGGAAATTCCTTGTTGCTGTTGAATTTGTTGAGAAATTCCTTGCTGCTGTTGAATTTGTTGAGAAATTCCTTGCTGCTGCTGTTGAATTTGTTGGGAAATTCCTTGCTGCTGCTGTTGAACTTGTTGGGAAATTCCTTGTTGCTGTTGTTGAATTTGTTGGGAAATTCCTTGTTGGATTTGTTGGGAAATCCCTTGTTGCTGGATCTGTTGAGAAATTCCTTGCTGCTGAATTTGCTGGGAAATTCCTTGTTGTTGGATTTGTTGTGAAATCCCTTGTTGAATTTGTTGGGAAATTCCTTGTTGCTGTTGTTGGAGAGAAATTCCTTGCTGTTGGAATGTTCCCTGGTGTTGCTGCTGTTGGGAAATTCCTTGTTGTTGCAGCTGAGGAATTCCTTGCAGCTGTGGTTGAGAAATTCCTTGAGAAATTCCCTGTTGTTGGGAATTTCCTTGCTGTTGCTGCTGTTGAGAAATTCCCTGTCCTTGTTGCTGTAATTGTTGAGATATTCCTTGCTGCTGAGAAACTCCCTGCTGTTGGGAAATTCCTTGCTGCTGCAGTTGTTGTTGGAAAATTACTTGATGCATCTGTGAGGAAATTCCTTGCTGCTGCTGCTGGGAAATACCCTGATGCTGTTGTTTGGGTCCTTGCTGTTGGAGATGTTGAAACGTAATCCCCTGCTGATGGATCTGTTGGGAAACTCCTTGCTGTTGAGATTGCTGAGAAATTCCTTCATGATGTTGAGAAATTCCCTGGAGTTGCTGTTGAGAAATTCCCTGATGTTGCTGTTGAGAAATTCCGTGTTGCAGTTGTTGCTGAGAAATTCCTTGGAGTTGTTGCTGAGAAATCCCTTGGAGTTGTTGCTGAGAAATCCCTTGTTGGAGTTGTTGTTGAGAAATTCCTTGCTGGAGCTGTTGTTGCTGTTGCTGAGACATGTTTGATGATTGTATCCTCTGTAACTGTACCGCGTAGCTCTGACCTTGACCCATCCTAGCATTGTCTTGACTTTGGAAAAACTGATAGCGTGGTTGCTGTTGAGGCTGAGAATAAGATGCAGGAGGCCCTGGGCCATTTACAAGAGCCACTCCTTGTGATGTCATCTGATTCTGCATTTGGATCCGTTGCTGCTGCTGCTGTGCCATTTGCTGATTTTGTGACTGTTGTTGAACATGGAGTGGTAGTTGTGTTTGACTGAAAGGGGTCCCTGGTCTCAACGAGCCTTGAGCTTGGTACTGTTGTTGACTTTGTTGAAGAGCAGACATTTGAGCCTGATTGACTATTCGAAAGTTTCCTCCTGACTGCTGGTAGATTGTCATTTGTCTCACCTGACCCTGACCCTGCCCTTCAGATGATAAATTGGCACTGGGATTGCTGCTGTTCACACTTGGGTCAGATCCTTGTTGATTGAAGTGTTGAGAAATTTCATTGGACACGGGCGTTCCTATGGGTGAAGCAGGTTCACTGTGGGAAGTGGGACTCTGATGGGGTACAGGAGACATATCCCCTGACATTGGTGACATTGGTGACCCCTGCGTATCCAAACTGAGTCCTCTCTTCAATGTACGCTGTTGCTGGAGCAGTTGATATCGTTTCACTTTTGGATTATCCAATGCCAAGGATATTGACAAAGGAGGTGGTGGCATGGAAGTCCTCGCATCCTGCGCCATTTGTGCAGAAGTTTGGCTCTGGGATTGCTGTGGTGCAGCTGATGAGGGACGAGGTGTCCCTGGTGAACTGTTCCCACTCACATTGTCCCCATGTTGAAGTAAATTGACGAGCAGTGGACTCGAAACTGGTTTATCACTTGGTAAGAGGACGTTCGTCAGAACAGTGCCACCGGTACTGTTTGCCTGTTGGAACTGACCTTGAGGTAGACGAAATTGGAGTGACTGTTGTTGGTGGACTGAATAAGGCGGTGGAGTCGGAGGGGGAACATTTACAAATTGGATTTGTAAGCTCTGACTTGTAGAAGTTGACGATGACGATGACGACGAGAGGGTCTGAGTTTGACCATTACCACTACTAACATTATTACTATTAGAATTAACATTCGAACTCGCACTACTGTACACAAATCGAGTCTGATCACTTCGAGTCAAAAGGAGTGTCTGTGGGTGAGCTTGTAGCACAGGCGGAGGTCCATTTGTACTTCTCAGCGGATTATTATTGTGAGTCCCACTACTGCCAGCTGATTGGCTGGAGGGAAAATTGGGTGTCGTCGGTGAGGCAGGAATTGAAGATTTCCCACTTGTATTGGTGGGAGAAGTGAGTGAGTCACTTCGCTGGAGTGTATGGACCGCATGTGTCATACTCGCAAAAGGAAAAGGACCACCATGGAGTGGTCGAGAGGGTGGTCCTGCACCGGTCTTTGGGAGTAATGGAATTGATTCCCCAGTTGGAGCGACGACATTCGGACTAATGAACCCGTCTCTTGATCTTTGTGACTGTGACGGCAGGACTCCATCAGTTGATTGGAAACTGAATTGTGACGGATGAGTAGATGAAACTGATTGGTTGGGACGATGGGCGGGGCTCTGGATTGAGCTAGAATAACTCGAACTCAGATTCGGCACTAGTGATGAGAGAAAAGAGGATGCAGAAGGTATCGAGAGACTGGTGGAAGAACTAACAACTGTACCACTGCTCGATTGTGCCAGGAGCAATTCCTGTGGTTCATTATTCTTCCCAGCCAATGTCAACGAGATCACCTATTGAGAACCAAAGTTAAAAATGATATCAAGATTTAAAAAACATGAAAATTATCATTATAGTATAAAAAAAAAACTTAACACGTTACCTGATCACCCTCAACTTGAACAGATAAAATTCCCAATTGCCGTAGCACATTGTTTCCCTGCTGAGCAAGCATCCTTAGTCTTTGGGCTGCTTCCTTGGGAATACTGATCGTCACTCGCACAGAATTCCATGGTTCTATTTTCCGTACTTTAAAAATCTCTTCCTTTTTACCTTTGAAAAAAAAAGACAAAAGAATAATTTAAAAATAAAACCAATGTAAATCAATTTTAAATTTCTCAGAAACCAATAATAATAATTGCCTCATTACTCCCAACCAACAACCTCTACTTACTTTTATACAAGAGACTTTTTAATTTATCAACTATTAATTGAAATTTAGTTGAAAAGTCAGGATCATGTAGATTCCCTTCACATGTCACAACGGCTTCGGTGAACTCACTCTCCTCATCGGAAGCCATGTCTAGAAAAATTAAAAAAAAAAAATATCTTACCAAATTACAAAGATAATAAATGAATTGAGTGTAGATAATCTTCACCAATGTAGATACCAACAAGAGAAATGAAATTGTTTACATGTCATTCATAGTTTGTTGAAAGGAACCAAATGTTAGAATGTTAGGCATCACCATATTCATAGTGAAGTTAATTATGGTAAGAATTATAAAAAAAAAATGTAAATAATTGATTGATTGGACTTACCACGACATAGGGGAGATGTTTGCATGATTTCCTCATGCAGTGGACCTAATTAACTACCGAGACTCAACTTCCAAAACAAATTTGCTTCTGGACTTTTGCTGTTTTGTTTTAAATTGTCCATTGAACAATAATAACAACCGCTGCCATTTTGCAATCTTTCCAACTTTTTTTTCTTCTGTTGAGACTATAACTCAATAGGCCCCTTACTTCAATTCACTATATACCCATAGCAAGATCATCATACAAAATGCACCCGTTTCCTTACCCCTTTACAACAATATTACGCAATCCGGGTTACAAGGAAGAGAGAATTATTTTATATTTACATTTCAAAACGCGTACAGTTTAGAATTAAATTCTCAATTTTATACGCGTGTTAGAATTCCTGCTTGAAAAAAAATTTTTTTTTTTTTTTTTTTTTTGAAGGAAAATAAATGGCAACAAGACAGCTCCACCCTGAAATCTATCCGCCATTTTTAAATATTTGCAAATCAAAATTGAATCAATTTTTGAAAAAAAAAAAAATTTTTTTAATGAAAAATTTAAAAATAATGGATTCATTTCCACTTTTTACTCAATGAGTTTTCCAGTCACTTGTGACCTGATTTTCCAAAAAATTCAAAACTTTTCTTAATTATTTTTTAACAAGTTATGTGTACTACAGTGGATCTCGCCTATTATGACCCCGGATGTAATGTGACCACGGTTATTATGAACCTGAACCGCCTGTCCCTGAATAGAGATAGGCAAATTAAAGTTGAAAACCTCGGTCATAATGAACTCGGTTAAAATGAACACTCGGGTGTAATGAACTATATCTTGCCGTCTAGCCCTTCATTTCACCATCGTGAGAGATGAACCAGACCCTATTGTTGAAAAAGTTATGCCAATTTAATAAAATGCGTTGTGAATGAATGAAGAATTGAAGTTTTGAATCACTGCACCAACGTTTTTCCTATTATTCCCTGGCGCAGTGGGCAAAATAAGACTTGTCAAATTTTAATTATCTACTATTCTTTATCCATTGTTACAGCATCTTTAAATCGTGAGTAAATCATTGCAGAATTCTGAAGATATTCTACACAGTTTATCTACATTTTTTTCTGTTCAAGTAAGTTCTTGGTTTATTTGGATTGTGAGGCTGCAGTATCTAGAAAAAGGAAATAATTGAACTATGAAAAGTCAAAACATCGGATGTCATGAACATAACTTTAAATTTTATATTTGTTCATTAGTTGGCTATAATAAACATCGGGTGTTATGAAGCGAATTTCCTGGTCCCTAAAGTTCGTTATAGGCGAGGTCCACTGCAATTGGTTATTTTTAATTTTTAATTATATCTACTTTTGGTTAACAAAATAACAACGGTAACGGTATAAAAAGATTTTTGAATTTTAAATTTTTACCGCGNCGGATGTCATGAACATAACTTTAAATTTTATATTTGTTCATTATTTGGCTATAATAAACATCGGGTGTTATGAAGCGAATTTCCTGGTCCCTAAAAGTTCATTATAGGCGAGGTCCACTGCAATTGGTTATTTTTAATTTTTAATTCTATCTACTTTTGGTTAACAAAATAACAACGGTAACGGTATAAAAAGATTTTTGAATTTTAAATTTTTACCGCGNCTATCTACTTTTGGTTAACAAAATAACAACGGTAACGGTATAAAAAGATTTTTGAATTTTAAATTTTTACCGCGGCGGGAAAATTGAATTATGTTTTTAAATATTAAGTTTAACTGTTGTGGCATAATGAGTTTAAAATATAAATTATAAATCAATCTCAAATAAAATAAATTAATATTTTTAACCAAAAAAATATTTAACTTTCACGTAAAATTGCATTACAAGCAAAAAATTTTAAATAAGGAAGATTTTTACAAAAAAAAAGTACGAAACAGATTAGATAATAGAAAATCGGAGGTTATGATTGGTTGATTCAAAATTTGGCGCTAAAATAGTAGCAGTCGACATCGGAAGTTTTGGCTCCGTTTATATTGTACTTTATTGAAAAAATTCACTTTATAATCAAATTTATAGTAGTAAGTTGATGAGAGTAAATAGCGTTGAAGGACCTTTCCCATAAGCCTCAAGAAGANATAATCAAATTTATAGTAGTAAGTTGATGAGAGTAAATAGCGTTGAAGGACCTTTCCCATAAGCCTCAAGAAGAATTAAGTTTAAATAAATTGCGGAGTGAATTTTTTCTTTTCTAAAACATAGTTTTGAATTTTCATATGAGCCATCTACCATTCTTATCGAATGACCCGGTATTTTTTTTTTTTACATCCTGAATCCAAGTTTGACTAAAAGATTACATTGCACTACAGTAACTCATTTATTATTTANATAATCAAATTTATAGTAGTAAGTTGATGAGAGTAAATAGCGTTGAAGGACCTTTCCCATAAGCCTCAAGAAGAGTTAAGTTTAAATAAAATGCGGAGTGAATTTTTTCTTTTCTAAAACATATTTTTGAATTTTCATATGAGCCATCTACCATTCTTATCGAATGACCCGGTATTTTTTTTTTACATCCTGAATCCAAGTTTGACTAAAAGATTACATTGCACTACAGTAACTCATTTATTATTTANATTTTTTTTTTACATCCTGAATCCAAGTTTGACTAAAAGATTACATTGCACTACAGTAACTCATTTATTATTTATCAGTTATATAACTGTTGATTTTGAATCATTTACACACGCTTCATAATAACTTACGAATGCGAAGCTAACTTCATGTTCTATTATGAAATTAGCAGTGTTAAGTTTATGATTGGTAAAATCTTGCGTGCTTTTGACTATGAACATTTTGCTTCATGTTTGACCGTACCTATGTGTTTGTTTGTTTTTTTAGCTGTAGGTTAAACCTACTCATCGTCAGCAGAACAGGATTGAAATAATCCCAATTTCCGCATACGCTGAAAATCTGCTTCTGCATCATAAGTCCTAAAAGTAAAAATATTAAATTTGTTTATCTACAACTTAAGAGATTTTATAATTATTGGTAATCGATAAACTACTTGTAGAAATCAGCATATTTCTGACGACGAGGAGTGACCACGAGAACTCGGTGAGCCACAACTGCCACAGTTGCCAGAAGGAAACTCCCAATCATATCACGTTTGAATCGAGTCATAGTAAATCCTCGTAATGCTGGTTTTGGAACCATCTGAAATTTTAAAAATAAAATGAAATGAATTTAATTTTTTTTTTTAAGAAATTAGTAAATAAAATACAAATAGCACTACTAAAAGTCTTATTTTTCCTTACTTTATTTATTTGAATGGTTTTTGTTTTCCTTCAAGTCAAGTCACGAGCACGACGAATATGTAAATCCTCGAAATATGTTCAGATAATCAAAAAATACAAGTTTTCAAACTTTTTCAATGATATCGAATATCGAAATCAAAAATAGACGATTAAGATGGAAAGACGAAANTACAAGTTTTCAAACTTTTTCAATGATATCGAATATCGAAATCAAAAATAGACGATTAAGATGGAAAGACGAAAAAATGGAAGTTGAATGAAATCGGGGAACTTTTACTCAAAACAACTAACCCGACTTTACACCTTACCCAGTCCTGNTACAAGTTTTCAAACTTTTTCAATGATATCGAATATCGAAATCAAAAATAGACGATTAAGATGGAAAGACGAAAGACAAAGAATGGAAGTTGAATGAAATCGGGGAACTTTTACTCAAAACAACTAACCCGACTTTACACCTTACCCAGTCCTGAGAATAGATCGGGCACTCGGAAACAGTAGTTTTTTTTTTACTAAAAACGCAAAATACAAATTAACCTAAAAACCTAACTAATGGAGCAAACTAAGGGAATGTGTAAAGGTTATTAGGTTTAACCTAACTAACTGATAGAAGTANAAACAACTAACCCGACTTTACACCTTACCCAGTCCTGAGAATAGATCGGGCACTCGGAAACAGTAGTTTTTTTTACTAAAAACGCAAAATACAAATTAACCTAACAACCTAACTAATGGAGCAAACTAAGGGAATGTGTAAAGGTTATTAGGTTTAACCTAACTAACTGATAGAAGTANAAACCTAACTAATGGAGCAAACTAAGGGAATGTGTAAAGGTTATTAGGTTTAACCTAACTAACTGATAGAAGTAAAGTACCGTCCGCTGATTTTATATTAACCTAACGTATCAGCCCATTGCATTAATGTTAAATTTTTTGTTAGGTTGTTAGGTTAGGTTGATTTGTTAAGAGGCAATGAGCTGATACAATCACCGTACGGTATTTTACTATAACTTAACTAACCTAACCAATCGTCCCAATTCGACAAAAAGATGTAAGGTTTTAGGTTGTGTCTCCGAGGGCCCGGGGTATAATAAATTTAAGGTTAGGATTACATTATGTTATTTTGACTTTGAGACAAATTTTTTTTTATAAAATTAAAAATTGAACTTTTCTTCTTGTTTTGTCTAAAACTCAAATTTTTCACACATAAAAATTGATAGAGTTGGGCATTCAAAATTAAATTTTAATTTGAAATTTGAAATTTGAAATTTTGCTTCTATAATTTCAATTTCGTAGGCCCAATCAATTTTTAGTAACTTTATTAACTAAAATTTGTGATAACCAAAAACAGTAGTGTTTTGGACTGGCTAACAATTTCTATCTTTAATAGTTTCATATAATTTTTGCCTACTTAAAAATACTATAANAGTGTTTTGGACTGGCTAACAATTTCTATCTTTAATAGTTTCATATAATTTTTGCCTACTTAAAAATACTATAACTTTAACTATTATACAACCTGGTTTTACTTTTGTTTAGTTAAAATTTTTTACGAAAAACAATGTGTTTTAATTTTAAATAAAAAATCTGAAATAGTGTTCCTCGAGCATAAGGTTTTTTTAGCGTGAACCAAAGCCAGTGATTTAATAAAGCATGGCTTATGGCTCAAGTTACCAGTGAACCAACTCATGAGCAATCCTCTGGATTTAGACTGTTTTTGAGTTAGCTCAAGAGCCATGGCTCTGGCTCTAGGGTTTTGTTTTGTTGGCTTTGATTCACAAATTTATTCACAAATCAGAATGAAAGTTATTTGCTTTTATTACTTTTACTCTTACACTTTCAGTATAATCTTCAATAATTATATACTAATGTATTTTCCCAGATATNAGTGTTTTGGACTGGCTAACAATTTCTATCTTTAATAGTTTCATATAATTTTTGCCTACTTAAAAATACTATAAGTTTAACTATTATACAACCTGGTTTTACTTTTGTTTAGTTAAAATTTTTTACGAAAAACAATGTGTTTTAATTTTAAATAAAAAATGTGAAATAGTGTTCCTCGAGCATAACGTTTTTTTAGCGTGAACCAAAGCCAGTGATTTAATAAAGCATATGGCTTATGGCTCAAGTTACCAGTGAACCAACTCATGAGCAATCCTCTGGATTTAGACTGTTTTTGAGCTAGCTCATGAGCCATGGCTCTGGCTCTAGGGTTTTGTTTTGTTGGCTTTGATTCACAAATTTATTCACAAATCAGAATGAAAGTTATTTACTTTTATTACTTTTACTCTTACACTTTCAGTATAATCTTCAATAATTATATACTAATGTATTTTCCCAGATATTACACCCGTTGTGTAGTTCATTCAAGTATTCTTGTGTCCAACTTTGAATTTGAATTTTAAATCCTCGCGCGAATATTTTAATTTCTTGTGATTTGTTAAAAAATAATTGCGCCAAACATTTAAAAAATTAAAATTATAATTTGTATTTTGCCAAAAAAAAAGTTAAAAATTGTAAAATAAACAATGAAAAACTAAAGTGAACAATGATGGAATCAACTGCAGCGATTTATGGATTGGAATCTCAGGTAAGGTNAAACAATGAAAAACTAAAGTGAACAATGATGGAATCAACTGCAGCGATTTATGGATTGGAATCTCAGGTAAGGTTATTTAATAATCTGTAATAATTGTTTAGTTTTTATGTAATTTACTTATATTTTTAATTTTTTTGTTATATTTCTTCAACAGGGCCGAGCTCTATGTTCTCATACAAATGATGAAAATACAATAAGATTTTTTGTTGGAACCTTATCAACTCGATCAAATGGCCAAATACATCAACTGGACTTTGATGATGAGAAGAACGAAATTACTAAAAAGATTTACAAACCAAATGTCGGAGAAATATGGCAAATACAGTCTTGTCCAACATCTAATGACTTTTTAGGACTCTGCTATAATCATATTACAGGTTTTTCGTTTAGAACTTCACTTACTCAAATATTAAAAAACAATACTCAATATAATCTATCTCCTTTCAAGACAGATCAGCACAATTGAGATCCTCAATCTGGAAATTTTCGGAAATTACTGACGTAGAGAATCAACAGTTGGATCATGTCTGTGAATTGGACCCAAAAGAATCACTCCAAAACTATGATTTCCGAAATCTTGATTGGCATCCTACTCGAGACGGAACTTTGGCTACTGTTTTGGACAAAAATATTCTTGTATGGGATTTGAAGAATGGTTCTCCACAAGTATACCTAAAATCAGCTTAAGTTATTCATACGATTGAGAATAGAAACATATTATATCAATATATTTCTTCTAATAGGTCATATACAATCACGAATTTGAGTCGAAACTTTATAGTGGGAAATGGAACCCTCATTTAGATGGAAGTCAATTTTCAATTATTGCCGGAACAGCTGTTTCTGGTATTGACACTAGAAACATGAAGGAAGTATGGAGTATACCAATGGCACATAAATTTCAAGTTCGTGATATAGATTTCAACCCTAACAGACAGTTCTACTTTGCCACTTGTGGTGATGATTGTACTGCACGATTTTGGGATTATAGAAATACTACTGAATCAATCAAAGTTATTCAAGCTCACTCTCATTGGTAAAGTCAGATTAAGTTTTGAATTAAAAAAAAATGTCTAATTGTACATTTTTTAAGGGTTTGGAGAGTAAGATTCAATGCATTTCATGATCAACTTGTACTAACAGCAGGAAGTGACTCCCGTGTTGTCCTTCACTCAGTGACATCAATTTCATCCGAACCCAAAGGTCACATTGTCTTCAGTGACACGGAAGATGAACCTGATCGCCAATCAGTGCCGTAAGTCTATTTCTTGATTTCTTTAGATCCTTCAATTCATAGAGGAAAACCCCAATGCTCGTCAATGCACAGGGACCCCCCCCCCCCC
>NIPM01000071.1:280451-298013 GCA_002738285.1 Holacanthella duospinosa | reverse complement strand
TGCTGGAGCAAATAGGCATAAAGCCCAAATAACCAGCCCATACGAAAATAAACTAGTTTTGTTTTACCAACAGTTCGAACCACCCCACTAATTTTTTTTGATATTTGACCAAAAGGACCCCCCCCCCCCGGGGAACAGGTAGGGTTTTCCTCTATGCTTCAATTAATTACTCAAATTTATTCTTAAAGTCTCGACGAAGGAGTAATTTCTAAGCACGAAGTTCATGAAGATGCTGTGTATGCAGTCGAATGGTCAAACTACGACGCTTGGACTTATGCCTCACTCAGTTATGACGGTCGGGTGGTAATTAATCGTGTACCAAAATCCTACAAATACAAAATAATTTTATAATAAATTTTCCACTAAAAATAACTAGACAAATAACACCACATAATTTATTTATTTATTACTTATATATTTATGTATTTTTTTTAACCAAATTTGCTAAAAATCATACTTTCATAAGATATCCCTGGGAACGCCAGCGGTGTGAGGAATCATAAACTCCATTTTCTGGGCATCGGTCTAAAAAATCTATTGAAAATAAAAAAAACGGCTAATGCAGTTCTTTATTCTATGCCCATGCCATAAGCCAGGTTCATGGGTGTGAACTGCTGGCCTGTAGCCAATTTAAAATAAAATCAGGGAATCGATTAAATGGCAAAACCCGGAAATTTATTAAGGTCCACCAGTGTGCGGTATTCCGCACGCCAGGAAAAATTGCCTAATGTTATGAATCTCAATATTATCAAGTAATAATAAAGCCGGCAACATTTACCTTTTTTTATTTTTTCCTCATTTTCTCATTTTTTCTCTTTAACACACAATTCCTGAGTTTATGATACCTCACACCGGTGGACCTTAAAAAACACCCACATCGGTGACTTTCCTGGGGATGTAACATCAAACCTCGGCGGTATTCGCTCCCACTCATTCGCTCCCGCTCTCGCTCCCGCTCCGCTCCCATAAAGAGCNAGCGGAGCGAGTCAGTATAATTTTTAGGGAGCGAGAGCGGGAGCGGAGCGGGGGGTAAACCGCCGACCTTTGTATAACATAAATCTAATACTCAATGAGTCTTACTGTCACCATAAGATTTTAACAATACCGATTAAACCTGAAGAGAATTTAATAACAGCTACTGTCCCCNGTCAGTATAATTTTTAGGGAGCGAGAGCGGGAGCGGAGCGGGGGGTAAACCGCCGACCTTTGTATAACATAAATCTAATACTCAATGAGTCTTACTGTCACCATAAGATTTTAACAATACCGATTAAACCTGAAGAGAATTTAATAACAGCTACTGTCCCCTGCACTAATTCGCCAAGCTGAATTCAGTCGATAACTGTACAAATTGTTTACAGGTTTTTAATCAATATTCCATAGTACTAAGTCTTAATTTAATCTTTTTAAATAAATTAATAATGNTAAACCTGAAGAGAATTTAATAACAGCTACTGTCCCCTGCACTAATTCGCCAAGCTGAATTCAGTCGATAACTGTACAAATTGTTTACAGGTTTTTAATCAATATTCCATTGGAAACAATGTTTTAACCATAAAACCGAGAAAATACCGCGCACTGAACACGATAAACCATAATTATGTTTTTTTTTCTAGGTAACCTTCAACCAGTGTTGGGAACTGGAAGGGTAGTTTCCAGTTCAGTTTTTTTTCAGTTCCTGAAGAAAGGTTTCCAGTTCAGTTCAGTTCAGTAATTTTATGTAGAATTTTTTTTCCAGTTCAGTTCAGTTCAGTATTTCCCCTAAAACTTTTTGTTTCCAGTTCAGTTCAGTTTTTGTTAATTACAAACATTTTCCAGTTCAGTTCAGTTCAGTCCAAAAAACTGAACTGAATTGGAAAAAACTGAAATTTAGTGCATTCCCAACACTGTTGGGTATTGTGGGTGTTCGGAACTAGGAAGGTAAGTTCCAGTTCAGTTCCTGAGAAAAGGTGTCCAGTTCAGTTCAGTTCAGTAATTTTGTGTAGGATTTTTTTTCCAGTTCAGTTCAGTCCAGTATTTCAACTAAAGCTTTTCTTTTCCAGTTCAGTTCAGTTCAGTACTTTTGCATCTTCAAAAGCCTTCCAGTTCAGTTCAGTTCAGTCCAAAAACTGGAAAAAACTGGAAAGTACTGAACTGAACTGAACTGAATCCCCAACACTGCCTTCAACTTCACTGTTTCTAAAAAATTCGTAAAGTGATTTTAGTTTATTTGTTATGAATACTTCTGCTTGCAAATAATAAATGTTTTAATTCTCTGTCACGCAGCGATAGAATAGTGGAATCCATTCACCGCCTTCTCTGACCCATTATTGTCTAGTACTTCTGGGCTTTTTCGAGCGCCACATTTTGAGAAGTGCGATGGCAGTAAGTACTTAGGGAGCAAACATGGTTCGGACTTTATTTTGTCTTTTAGAAGCACCACTTCGTCATTGCCTAACGCCCGTTGTACAGAGGGTTATTTATATAACACAATTTACTTACTCCATTCAAACTTCAAAAAATACCAACGANACTCCATTCAAACTTCAAAAAATACCAACGAGGCTGAGAAGTTTAGAAGTATGTGCCGGCGGACACTAGAATCTCAAATTTAAATATGCACACTTATTCTTTACGTAGCAAATTCAAAATATACTTTTTTTTGTTTTTTGAAAATTATTTATTTGAAATAACTTGTAATATTTATTTTACTTCATTCTGTCCCCCAATTTTTTTTCTTTTAACTTATTATGAGATAACCGTTAGATTTATTAGCCGCGCAAATTCTGTGCGAAAATTTTAGTTCTGAAGTAATCCACATGATGGCAGCACCACCAACCCACACTATGTCACTCTTATGCCCTAGCAACCAGACTTACATAAATAACACTCTGTATAACTTTGTTTACTCTGTTCGTTCTCTGGAGAAAGTGCAGTATTATTCGTGAATTTACTAACCATTTCAATATTGTTGCTAATAGGAGAAATTAGATNTCTTTTCAAACGAATTTACCAAAAGTTTAATTTTCAAAAAATTATAATCTTCTGATACAATAATGGTACAGACTTGATTTATTGACATGAAACACTACTTTCAAATAATATTTTTGAAACCGTTAATTATTGCAACTTTCACCGTGGGTAATGTTTCTCGAAAACATTCTTCAATTCTAAAAACTCAAAAAATGTTTTCTAATTTTGTTTTCTTATTTATTTTTTAATTTTAAAAACCTACTCAACTGATTTTATTTAATTTGAACATGTCGTGCGTTAGTTATTAACAAAATTATATTGACTGTTAATTAGGTAGAAAACGAAAATGATCATTTTTCCATTATTCTTTTCAAGACCTGGAATAAAGTGAAGTTAGGAAATTATGGTGGGTTCTCGTAAGGTTTATATTTTTCAAATAAAAAATAATAAAATTTTTATGAAAATCTCATAAATTGCTTTAGAACACGGATATCCCCTCACATTTACCTTTTTTCCCCTACAAGTCATTTAATTCCTTATGGGCGCGTCCGATAGCTAGATGGATCGTGATCTGGGTAAGAATTTACTATCGTGGACCAGAAGGGATTTTGACCCCCCTCCCCCCAAAAATCCCCCTACCCCCCTGATCACAAAAATATATTTTTTTCGAAGCGGACTTCAAAAATAAATTTTAGAAAATTTTTTTTCGAAATTTCAAAAAAATTTTTTTTTTCACCAAAATTCATTAAAATAATATATTCACTAAATTTGAGTATGGGAAAATACTCAAACTGAACCTAACACTTAACCTAACCATTCTCAAATTTAGTGAATATATTATTTTAATTCCAGAACTTCTTTTTTCCAGACATTGATGATCATTTTGTATCTCAAGATGACTTGAATCTTATTGTCCCCGTCATGGTGACCAAATATAGTTTGCTTTTTCTTGTTTGCCTTTGGAAAATACCACAAATCACACAAGGCAACTTCAAGGGGTAATGATTCACCACACTTTATTTGATCTAATAGTTTATTACGAAAAGAGTTTGTTCTGTTTGCTGGAAAGAAAGTTCTTGACGAGTTACTACTCATAGTCACATACTTTGAGAATGGTGTCATTTTTCTGAGAGCCATTATGATTTGGCGGGAATTGGAACTGGATTCAATTCTTCGGTCAAGAAACTTCCTGAAACAGAAAAGTAACGTGGCCTTGATACTTGGCGTCTAATTTGAGACTGAAAGCAATTACCAATACTTTCGTCTCCTTCAAGAGTTTCCAAATAGTAAAATGGAGGGACAGCTTTGACTGCTTTTCTTATCCTAGAAGAATCCAATCATGAGTCTATGATTCAATGAAATTCCCGTCAAACACTTACTTGAAGATGTTGGTTGAATATGACTGAGTCTTTGATGCCTTTTCAAAGGTTAGTCGATTTCTCGCAATCCTTACAAACTGTCCGACCTAAAAACTTAAATTTAAATTCCCGCTTCCCGATTGTCTGGGACATTTCTTACTTTATACTTTGGAGTTTGGGGTTTGGCCATGATTAACTTGTTGTAAACATTTCGGAATACCAAGTCTTTGTTGGCGGGATCCAGGGCCTCTGTAGGGTTCATTTTTATAGAAGAATGGTATCTAAGGAAGAGTTTGTGTCTGGTAAATTACATTATATTTACAAAATGTTCGTTTTTGGATACCTGTTGTTGTGATTTCGAACGACGTGAGGCCAGAGAGACTTGAAAGAAGCCCCAGGGTCTACTTCTTCCATTCTACTCATGGTTTTTCAAAGGGTCTGAATCACCCTCTCTGCCTACAACAGAGTACACTTGTTAATGTATAGACTCTGCAGGGTATATATCCTATTACCTGAGATGCCTTTCTAGTTGATCTCACAAAGTAGAGGTGAATGTTATCATCTTTTAGATAAGAGTCCATGTCGTGATTCTAAAATTCCTTTCCATGGTCCCATAGTATGAAATGAGGATAGTGCTAAAAAGTTTTCATGTCTAGAGAGAATTGTAGAAATGCCTTTTAAAGGCAGGAATGACTCACCCCAGATTGCTTAAAGACGCTTTTGAGCGCGGCCAAAACTGATGGGCCGTTCTTGTGTTTGCTATAGGCTGTATATAGAAATCGGGAAAACATATCCAAAACTACAAGTACAAAGGAAAACTTTTCACGTTCTGCGGTTTCCCTGTCTAACTGCATCAAGTCCATGGCATAACTCATGTGGGGAAAGAACATAAGAGTGGGACGAGTTTTGGGCTTTTTAACAACGGGGCGATGAATGGAATATGACTCGATGCCAGACAAAATCTCCCTTACTTTTTTTGGATCCTTGTACTTTCCTGTTTTAGAAAACGTGGGTAAACCACTATAACTCTCAGTTTTNGATCCTTGTACTTTCCTGTTTTAGAAAACGTGGGTAAACCACTATAACTCTCAGTTTTTTTTGTCTAGGTAGTTTTTTTTTATTTGTCTTGCAGACATAATGAAATTCTTTTACAAAATACAAAATGAATGGGATGAAAATTTTAAAGGTCCAATTGCTTTAAAGTTTCCACTTCTAGAGTCTGTAGGCGGGAGACTTCCTCTTGCCACTGTCGTAAATGTTGACTGTGATTACGGACAAGAAATTCGCTAAAGTTTTTTGAAAAAAGCAATCCTTCTAGAGATTTCGATCGACCTGTTGATAGAGAATGTTGAAATATTTCAAATGAAACACATTATTATTTATTACATGATGCGACGTAAATTATCTGCGGGTTCATTTTGTAGAACATGCTATCATACTCCTTGTCTCCTGGAAGTCCAATGACAACACTTTCATAAGTCTGACCCTGAAACGAGGAAAATCAATTTCTATTCTTTATCCAAATAATTATTTCCCAGACCTGTGCTTTGTGAACTGTCATGGCGAATGCCAGCTTCAAAGGATATTGTGTACGTTGAAACGATTGCCTGAGGAGGGGGTCATAGATTGGATAATTTACTGGTGTTATGGGAATATCGTTACGGAGTGCATAAGACTTTCCACAATAAAAATCTGGCTTTACAAAAATATAGGTAGGGAAGCCTGCGTCGTCCAATGTTTGGCTAATCTCGGTCACTGTCGCTAGAGCTCCATTATATAATCCTAAAAAAATTCAAGGTTAAAGCATAGTGTGAGGTAAATAGCTCACAAGGCGTACCTGCGTCGGTGAAGAGATTTCNCCTGCGTCGTCCAATGTTTGGCTAATCTCGGTCACTGTCGCTAGAGCTCCATTATATAATCCTAAAAAAATTCATGGTTAAAGCATAGTGAGGTAAATAGCTCACAAGGCGTACCTGCGTCGGTGAAGAGATTTCTGAAAAGATTAAAATCATCAACAGACATGAGTAAAAGCATATTTGTAAAAGATAAACCCTCTTTAATCTCTTCCCCTTGTGATCATGAACCTAGCTCCGACACAGATTGTAAGCGTTTCAAATGATTCCAAGGCTCCCCTCCATCTGTCCACCGAGTTGATGTGTACGATTTCACTTGCAAGGTACTTGAGCTTATGTCTAAAGGGACAGAGGAAAGGATATTATAGGATTGGATATATACTCCAAATGAAAAGGTTTACATGTTGTATGAATCGACTCTTTTGTTATCTCCAAAGAGATAGGGTGAGTCGAGGAACCTCTCTAGCTCTGTTTCTTCAACATTGTCAATCACCCTAGTCTGTAGAGCCTTCACATCATCATCAGTGAGTATGCCCATCCTCACTCTTGAAAGAATCCCTTTGAATATGGCTTGCCCTGGACCTTGACGCATAATCTCATGCAATAGGATAACATGATCAAATGTAGCCAATCCCGTTGATTCGTCTTGGCGGTAGAAAACAATCTTGTCTGCAACAGGTCTTAACCTAGGCATCTCATACATTATATTTTTTAAATCTCATACATTATAAAGAATATCTCAACCCTTACTGTGCCAAATCTCCCATCATACAAATGGTCAATCCTCCCCATGGTTCGCTGGGATTGAAAATGGCTCGAAGTCTACGCTCAATGTATCCAAGTAGTTCAATCCCCAACAGACTCAACTCATCAAATATGATAAGTTTCACCCCTTTGAGCCTTTCAACGGGAAAAGCGGTATGCTCTTCAGGTTGATTTTTCTTAAAGTTCATACCAAGAGAGAGCCCAGAATGAATAGTCTNTGCTCTTCAGGTTGATTTTTCTTAAAGTTCATACCAAGAGAGAGCCCAGAATGAATAGTCTGTCCACCTAAAAAACCATGGAGATGTGATAAAAAATAATGCTCGATTCATACGTAAAAAAGTTTAATACCAGAGGCAAATGATGCACNGCCATGGAGATGTGATAAAAAATAATGCTCGATTCATACGTAAAAAAGTTTAATACCAGAGGCAAATGATGCACATCCTGTGAAACTGAAGACTCGGAATTTAATTTTTCGTGTGTCGAGAAATGGACGCAAGGCAAAGTTTATATATGATTTTCCTTCAGACATAGTAAAAAGACATGAATGAGTAAAATTTAAAGGGAAAAGGGAGAAATTGTAAACTGATAGTACCTGTTCCAGCTGGGCCATGACAAATGATCCTTTTCCCTCCAAGACCGAGGACGGCACTTGTTACCAAGTCAAAGACGAGACGTTGTTTTTTGTTCAGCTGTTCGGGAAGCACATGGGGAAAATTTNCCAAGACCGAGGACGGCACTTGTTACCAAGTCAAAGACGAGACGTTGTTTTTTGTTCAGCTGTTCGGGAAGCACATGGGGAAAATTTTTATTCACATCTTGTGTCTTTAGAAACTCTATAAACTCTGCTGGATTGAAGGGATTAAGTTTTTTCTTTTCAGGAACTTTTCGCTTCCGCCAACTCATGTCTATGGCACTAAATTGCAGTATTTCTTATCGCCCGAATTGGGAGATTGAAAATGTAAACAATACCAAAATGTTTCAACAGCAAGTTTTTCAGTTGAGGTAAGTGATGCTTCTTTGGTTTACCACATTGAAATTCGAATCCTCCAAAAGTAAACTTTCTCTTGCTCGTCCACTTGGATAAACTGTTTAGCACAGTCACTAGATTAATAGTGGAAAGTCTGGTCTCAAGAGAGCACATGTGTTGTGCGTATCCATCCCAAAATAGTCCACAAGACATACACTCTTGGAAACATTCCCTAACCATGAGTTCAATTTTTCTACAACGTTTCCCGGAAAGTTTTGATTTCATATGCTTAATAGTCGCTTGATTGTAAAGTAAAACTTTCCGCGGTTTGTTTTTAGTTCTCATTTTATAGCGGTAAACTAAAAATTACTTACAAGACAAAATCCCGTAATGTTACACCGGTTTCTAGCCACAGGAACTTTTACCCAGTCGTCTGATTTAATGAATCTAACCAAATAAAACTAGTCTTCCTAGAGCACTTTTCAATTTTTATTCAACAATAACTAAAAATTGTTCTGGAACATTTGTCAGCAAATTTAAAGATGGATCCAGAAAGCTGAAAATAAGACTGAGGCGTTCAAGCCAGCTCCAGTTGAAACTAATACATAATGTCATGCGGGAGACATCTGGAACTTGGACATTTCTCATTATAATATATAAATACTTTCAGGGTAAGTTTGCTGGAGTTATCCTTGTAAAGTCCCAAAACAAATGACTGGAGCAATGGGTTGAGTACAGGGAGGTTTTGGTGGAAGGACCTAAAGTATAAATATCCGACGCACTTTCCGCCTTAACCACACTCTTATTTTGAACATTTACTTGTTCACAAGTGATCAGAAACAGTGCCAAGGAACCAGAAAGAACATGTCGCTCTCTAAACTGTCTGGTAAGACTTTACTAACTGGACTTTTTACTTTTCATTATTTTAGCACAAATTATTCAGTTCCAGAACTAATTCATTTTTTTTTGTTTTAGACTGCAATACTCAGCAAAAGGTATCCACATTCAAGCGGAAAATAATGGATGATGAGGATGAAGCTCCTATTAGAAGCAAGAGAGCTGCTGAAATTCTTCGTGGGGCAGTAGATGTGGCGAGAACGACAAACACAACTGTGCACAAGGAAGAGTTTCTTGCCGGAGAGTCGTCTTACATGGAAAGATGTAAGAGCATGGAGTTGAACTGCCATACCAAACAAATGTTCTTCCAAGAGCCCGGATTGGTGAGGAAATTTGGAACTTCGATGACATTTCATACTCGCCTTGGATTCGACCCTTATTGCCAAGGTAATTTAAATTTTATTTCTGAATTGGTTAGTCTCGCTTTGTCTGCAAGTTTAAAATTCAACCTCATTTATACCATAGCCTACAAGATTTATATCAAAAAAGACAATATGAATAATGCTCCAGCCATAAGAGAAATTTTGTTGAAAGAGGCAAATGAAATATTGGACTATATGAAGACGACTTGTATTGAAATTGACGAGTCTGTAAAAGAAAAGATACCAAAGTTTGACTACGGAGAAGAGGAATTGAGGGAACCCAAGGAGCTGGCCTTTTGGCTCCATGATGATACTTATTATAGGTGATTAGTTGTTGAACAAAATATATACGTCATCCCGAGACCCTTTCCAAGTACATTTGTCTTTTATTTGACAGCCCTACTTTGAAATTTAGAATGCGGTTCATTCACATAATGAGGGACCGATACCAAATCTTCCTTAATGTACCGGCAGACAACACCAAATTTGAAAATTACTTTGGTGAGTTTACTTTGTATATTGTTAATTATTAAATAATTTATTCATTCCCTCTGGGTTTTCAGAGCCAAAACTCATTTTCTGTAGAGCCGATCTCAACGAATTCATCAAAACGATGGGTGAAATTTTGAATGAAGTGGATATGGAAGAACCATAAGAAGAAGACAAGTATGTGTCATGATTCGTAGCTCGTAGTCTATATAAAAATTTTAAATACATTCCCAGCCAAGTGGATACTGAAAACATGTAAATATATTTATATGTTCTGATAACTTTTACATTTTTACAAATTTTAATAAAATTTTTTAAATAAATAGTGACATAGAAATGCTTAATGTTAGTTAAAATTATTGGGAGGAGCGACGTCGAGGTGGGGAAGTATGTAGAGGGAGAGGTAATGGACGCTTTCGATGAACACTGGGAATTGTGGGAATTGGCACTGGTTTCGCCCATGCTTCTAGGCGGGCGATGGTCCAACCACTCGCATTCAGAATGTCTTTCCGTGTTTTGTTCAACAGGGAATACAACGCATGACCAGCTCTTGCTTCCCGTTGTTTAGGATTTTTCTTTTTGTGATAATTTGGAGTTGATAAAAAGAGAGACTTTGTCGGAGGCGGTTGACGTTGGAGTCGGCAAGAAATGGCGTTTACTGTAGCAGTCGAACATGCGTCCACGGCCTTATGAAAGAAACGAAAAGTGGTATAGGATCTGGTAAGAGAATGCGAGCTAGAATCAAAAATTACAAAACTTACGTCTCGCGTGAGATTTTTCGCATACAACCTACAGGAACTCTGTATCCAAACTCCTTATCCAGACGTCTTCGGAGAGCTGTCCTCATTGCCTTCATTCCCAAAACCTGTCCTCGCGGTGGTTTTGAAAGGGCGTCGTATACTGTCCAAACCCAATCAAAAGTTTGGATTTCTAGGAGAAGGGAATGATTGTTCATCGGAGGTGAAATTCCAGCTAATTTACCATATCCGATAACAATTGGCGCTAATATAATTTGAGGAAGGGGAGTTGTTGGGAGATTTAACCTTTCTGGCACTTTAAAAACTCGACCTGCTTCTAAATTTATTTCATAGTCACCATAGTTTAACAAAACAATGTCATTTGGGACATCCAGAGACTTGAGATACTTTACAACAAGTTCGTCTTCATAAAAAATGTATTGGGCATGCTTAAAAACTAAAATTTTGATTACACAGTAACTTTTACTTGTTTATTTTTCCTTTTTTTGTATTTAAATATTAAGTAATTGTAACGTTTACAGTATAACCGTTGTATACTGACATATAGCAAATACTACTGCAAAAATTTTGATATATTACACACACTTGTACGAGTTGATTTTCAAAAGTTAATATTAATAAACTAAACACTTGATATTTTTTTAAGGAAGCCTTCAGTTCAAAAAATTAAACTAAAAGTTCAGTTCTATTTGACTAAGGGACGCAACGAAGGGACATAAAAAAAATTTACCTTTCCCACCAAATTTCTCTAAAGTCAACTCAAAATATTTGATCCTTTTTTCTACATTTTCTGGTAAATAAAACACAAGATGATCATTATCATCCTCTTTCCCAAACTCAACTTTCATCACTTAATAAAAAAAACTTCACTTTCCCTCTATTCTTGTAAAAAAAAATAACAATAAAATAATATCTACAATATTACAGTCAGCCATCTCTAATGGCATCCATACTTGTAGAAAATGGCGTCGAGTTTACATTTTCGACGCCATACTTCCTTCCCAGACACAACTCCCATCTTTCATTTACATATGAACTGCCATGCCATAACCCCCATCTACATGGGATGATAGAATTACATGGCATGGCAGCCATTTTAGATTATTTTTTTAGTGGACATCCTTCACTAACTTATCTACGCATTCATCTCGTCCCCCTCCGGATTCCGTTTCTCCCCGCATCACGTCAATCCCTCTATACATCCCCTCCGTCCGTCTTGGATCCCTTTCACCTTTCCCCGCATCCCTACTGTCCTTCTTTTTATTCTTCCCTGTATGATTCCCGTCCCGCAGCAACATTTCCGTCTATCTTTTCCCTTCCTTCGTTTCATCCGACCATCCCCGCGTGAGTTCCGTCCCACTCAGCATCGTTTTCGGTACTCGTTGCATCCCTGCCATCCCTCCCCGCATTGTTCTCATCCCTGCATTCATTCCGTCCTTGTCTGCATGTGTTCCATCCTTCCTTCATCCTTGCAGACTACTTTCATTCCCACCATCCCTCGCCGCATCATTTTTGATACTCCATGCATCCCTTTCCCAACTCCTGCCGTCGCTGTTGGCACCTTACCCGAAAGTTCACAATTGACACGGTTGTGAGTTAGGTCACAAAACACTTTACTAATAACATTTCGACATCAAGACGTACTCAGATTACTCATTACATGCTAGCTTTATGGAGGATAAACTCCAAAGCAATTAAAACTAGACTGGCAACTCGTTTTCACATATTTAGACTAGCGATATTATAAAGTTGGCATCACGTATACGCCCGACTTGATGTAAACCGAAGAAGTAATCGATTTTTCTATGAATTCGTTAACTAGATATGTCACTTTGAAATTTTACCAGATATTCAGAATCGCTTGATTAATGAACGAAAAATTTGCCAAGTCAACCGGTGCCCAACTTTCCGTTTTAAGAATTTTTTTAATTACCCGGGTGCATATGTGCACGAGAGGTTGGAGACGAGTTTAAAGTAAGTTTACTATTGAGAGGAAGCTGTTATAAAAAATTTTCAGTAAAAGTAGTGAACCTTTAGTCTATTGAAGTATTTTAGTGTAACTCTCAGCGACGGTGCAATACGGAATTTGCGTTCAGAGTAGCATTGAATTACCTTAATAGTGATCTAAATGAGTAAATAGTTCAAGCCTTTGGGGACTTGTGAACACAAGCTTAACACAAGCCTAACCATAGTCAACCCCGTAACCTTGCATATGGGGAATTTCATACTCTAGGTTCTGCGCTGGCGCGCTTGGAATGTAGAAGAGCCCCGCTAAATTTCTTTATTGGAAAAACATGCCATGTTAGTATACTTGTCATGTGCAAAATCTGAAAAAATTAGCTAGATGGGAACATGACCAAAATTAAAATTATTTGCACATAGTCGCCCCATGCCCCCTGTGTTAGAGTTTTTTAAGAAAAATGACATAACTCAGCGAAAAAATTTTTTTTCGAAAATTCCTTTTACGGAGTAGTGTAGCATTAGAAGATGCACTATTTGAAACAATTGAACCGAATATCCGAGCGAAAAAAATGAAGTATGCTTTTCTGCATACCATCCTTTTCTAAGTTTTTTAACATTGTATCCCCTATCTCGAATTTTTTCTAAGTTTTTTGACGATTTCGGTGACCTTATAACAGAAAATTTGACCTCTGGAAAAGTTTTTGCAAACATCGTCACAAGCAACTTTTGTGGGGAACTTTTGTCTCTGTGGTGACCTGATGAGGTCAGAGGTCAAGGTGACCTCTGGGGTACATTATAACAGAATATTTGACCTCTACAAAAGTTTTTGCAAACATCGTCACCAGCAACTTTTGTGGGAAATATTTTTCTCTGCGGTGACCTCATGAGGTCAGAGGTGAAGGGGACCTCAGACATAATATAAGATAAAATTTGACCCCTACAAAAGTTTTTGTAAACATTGCACAAGCATCTTTTGTGTGAAAGATTTTTCTCTGAGGTGACCTTTGAGATACATTATAGCAGTAAGTGTTAGTCTTGGGGTGTTAGTGTGTTATTGTTAGAGTGTTAGTGTTAGTGTGTTATTTGTGTTAGTGTTAGTAAAAGTTTGCTCAAACTTTTACTAACACTAACACTAGCACAATATCACACTCACACTAACACTTCCTGTTATAATGTATCTCAGAGGTCAAAGTGACCTCTGACCTCGAGGTCACCCCAGAAAAAAAATGTTCCCCACAAAAGTTGCTTGTGACGATGTTTGCAATAACTTTTGTAGAGGTCATATTTTCTGTTATAAGGTAACCGAAATCGTCAAAAAACTTAGAAAAAATTCGAGATAGGAGATACAATGTTAAAAACTTAGAAAATTTCACTTCACACCTAAGGCCCGAATCCAACCGGTGATTCAACCGATTTAGTTGCTAAAAATCAATCACAAAAGTCAAGGGATTTTCATGATCAAACCCCGTGATTTTCGTGAGTAGAAATATAGACCGCGCTCCCATGATTCGTTATTGAATGTCCTTAGCTTACTCACACCTGGTAAGCGCTTGATTCTCCTTATCTAACGTACTGGTTGGGGAAATACGACATGGTTCTTTTTGGAACTTACTTTTGAATCTCTCATTCTCACCAACTCCCCACTACATCATAAGCATAAGAATGAGAAGTTCAAAAGTAAATTCCAAAAAGAACCATGTCGTATTTCCCCAACCGGTAGTTGTTACCTAAGTAAACAGTTCTTCTTACGTGCACCTGCAACTCAACTCAATTGTAAAATATGGTTATGATTTTATTAAACATGTCCTTAATTATCACTGTAGATTAATACCTGCTAAAATAATTATCTGGATGAAAAATAATTTACATATTATTACAGAATTTCTATAAAAACCTGAATATTGTAAAATCATGAATCAATCTTCGATTAATTCCCAAATCAATCTTTTGTTAACATATACTTGTAAAGTTTAGCTTCACAGTAATAATGTACTCATCAGTAAAAATTATTCAATCACTAATTTTCATTATGGTTTATATTTTCACTTTACCAAAAGGAAGTATGTCTGTTATCTGGAGCGCGTCAACCATGACATCGACCAGTACCAGTACCAGCACCAGTACCAGTACCAGTACTGGTAGTGGTACTGGTACTACCAGTCCTATTTCCATAAGCCAAGAACAAGTAAGTCAAACAATTTATAATTTATGAAAATCATTAGTGTTGAACTGGTCCTAATTCTTCGTTCTCTCTTCTTTCCATATTAATTTCCTCCCATTTTGGTTAGTATTCGATGCAAATACAAGAAACGGAATACAAAAATGTGTCACTCTTTTGTAAATCTGAATGGAAGGATTCTGGGTAAGTAACTTAAAATAAATTTATTAGTAATAGCCAAGACACTCGTCTACTGATTTCCTTTGACAACTTCACAGGGACAAGACGATTGGTGTACTTTTTCCAGAGGGTGATGGATCGTTAACCAAAATTGCATTTAATGAATCATTGAGTAGTTTAGGTGGCAAAAATATTATAATTAAGAAGGATTTCGTTCCAATTTTTCCACAATCTGGATTAGTAATTGGAATAAGAGCATCAAATCGCCTTGCCAAACCTCTTTCTCCCAGACCCGGACCACCGACACCAGGAATAAGTATGAAATTCATAGAGTCATTGGGGGAGGTTAAAATCGATATCAATCAACGTTCTGCTATTATACTCGAATTTATAAATGAGCCGGAAGCTAACGAGTGGAAAACAAATCTTATATTCAATTAATCATTCAACTCTATGGAATTGACGTGTCTGAGTTTCAATTTACTTCCATCAGTGACAATATTGAAGATAGTGTCGAAAAAGATATATAATCGTAAAATCCCAGTAAATAACACTATAATGCTATTTATTACCGTATTTTCTGTATTTATGTCCCCAATCTGTTATATAGCCTAGCCTTCTAGAATCTAGACCTAAAAAATCAATAAAATTCTAGTCTTACTCTACATCGATTATTCCGTTGGAGGAAAATCAGAGAAACTTAATTTAATCACTGATTAAATATTGATGAAGAGATTAGGTAACAATTTAGGCATAATTAACATAACTCAAGATTCATGGTGAATGTTACTCATGTCACTAGATCGTGCGATGATCTACTATATAATATAGTTTAGAGATGGGATTACTTGATAATTCAATCCACGCTTAACTATCCTACAATATTATGAACGAGAATTAATCTGAAAAATTATTTACAATTATCCAATGATAAATTATCCACAAAATCATTCATTGTTAAGAAAGCGGTGGTAGTGTGGAAATTTTTCATGAACATAGTAGTGGAGTCAAGTACCGGAAGGTTTAGCGTTTAGAAGGAATAGCGGAAGCAAGGTTGTTGGTAAAGTGGTAAGCGATTAGATGAAGTTATTTTCACAAAGTAACAGTAGCTTTAGCAGGGGTTGAAGTAAGGTAACTAAAACTAACATGTGTTAACGTTATACTTGATGTTGTCAGGAAAATCCTCAAGAGTCGTGCTAATGTCGTGATTCACGAGCACGGCTGTAACTTACAGTAACTCACTGTATTGTGAGATTACTAAATTATTGCCAACTCTACTTTTTTTATGTTGAACAAAAACATAACTTGTTGTTCATTTGATGTTGCACATTACTAATCTTCCATCAGGAAATGAGAAAATCTCAATCAATTGAAATAATCATAATCTGCGACGGAGAGATCCAACAATGTCCACTAGTGTACTGTGTCCATTGTGCAAGTTCAGAGCTGACAAAAATTTCCAAGTATGTGATGTAGTATTAAATGTTTGTAAGTTTTTTCGTATGGGTTGAGTCATTTTTGCACATTTTGCGAATAATAACCAAGGGAAATCAGTAACAACGTTTCAAGATTTTTATGCCATCCTATCCCATTTCCTTGAAACACATTTATAAAACAGCGATTAGGCAGAAGTAATTTGGCAATTGTTCCAATTGGTTCTTATTTGATCCAGGTTTCATGAGCTAAACAAAAGTTTTATTTTTTTACCTCAGTGTTTCCCTGATCTGATTTGTGATTGAAAGTTAATTAAATTATGTGTAAAATATGGAAGCGTTTGGTGACATCAGGGCATCACTGGAAGATCCTATGCAACCATTGACGGAAATATCAAATCTTGAAGATGACGACAAAAGTAACAATGATGACTGGGAAGGAGAGAGTTTTATTTGTTGTACTTACGATGAGTACCCTTTGTATGTGAGGAACCTTGGTTGGAAGATGGTGACCCTTTGACTAGAAAATTTTACAAAGAGACTTTATGGCAATAGAAGAATAAGGTCAGTTTTTACCAATTTTTAACAAAATTTTTTCTTCCTTCTTAAAGATTTGCTTAAATGAAATTAAATTATTCCAAATTTAATTTAAATTTAAATCTTTCCAAAAATAATGTATTTCCTTATTCATGCTTAATTATAATTAATATTAATATTTTATTTTCTACAAAACCAAAGTGCTTCTGTTACATGTAAAAATAAAATAAATCTCCAGTTAGTTTAACAAAAGGAAATGTAAGTCATAAAAACATTTGTAACCACCAAATGGTTTGAAAAAACGTAAGTAAATAAAATAAAATAAACTAGTTAGTAGAAAAATAACTACTTATTAATAGTCAACTTTCTGATTTTATGATAACTTAACAGGGACAGAAGGATTGGTGTACTTTTTGGTGATTTGGGATTTAGTGATCAAATGTTTAGTGACGTTGCAACAAAGTCAATTACGATTGAGGAGTCTGTAGTCAATCATCTTCCTCCTTTTTGTACTTGTTTACCTTGTAAAGTACCTTTGTTGGAAGATGATGACCCTTTGATTAGAAAATTTTACAAAGACACTTTATGGCACTGCACTGGAAGAATAAGGTCAGGTTTTTTATCTTTTTTTTTCTTAATTTCTTTAAAAAAATTTTTTTTGCAGTTGCAATGCAAAATATATAGGAGAAACTGGGAGGTGTCTTACCACTCGTATTAACGGCGCGAAGCTTAAAAACTTACTTGGAACAAAAGTGTCTGCTTTCAGAAAATCAACATGGGTTTAGAAATGGTAGATCTTGTGATACTGCATTAAAAGTCTTAACATCGTTCATATACGAAAAACTGGATAATCCTAAAAGTAGAGTTCCAGTGATTTTTGTTGATTTT
>NIPM01000071.1:267008-280023 GCA_002738285.1 Holacanthella duospinosa | reverse complement strand
AATTCTAAATCTTGAAAAATACTTTATGGTAAAAGAACACATCTATGACTCAAAACTAAAGGGAACTTTTGAAATGATTAGAAAAAATACTGAGTTTTCTAAAAAGTCTTTCAGTGATAGAGCAATACAGATATGGAATAAATTCATCCAAACTCATAACTTGGACGAAATAGTCACATTGGGAAAGTTGAAAAAAGAAGCTAAAGAGTGGGTAAAGGAATCGAGAACTGTAGAATTTACCAGTATGTAAATTAACTATGGGCTATAACCAACTCATGCCAATTCAAAGTGTAAATCACTCTAAAAATTAAGATTACTTATTATTATTTTACTTAATTAGTCCTGCGTATGCGGGGGTGTCTTAGCAAATTAACATTTTTATAAAAATGATGCTCTCTGACACTTGAATAAAATTATCAAACAAACAAACAAAAGCTTCCACTACAGGATTTCCACAAATTCTGTCGTGAGGATCATCCGAGTTACCGTGAAGAGGAGTTTGAAGTCAACATTACCGGATGGAAAAGGTTAAAAATAAAAAAAAATTTCTTTTTCTTTTTTAAAGATTTGTTTAAAACGCTCAATTTTTGTCTAACAGGATTCCACCAATCAAAAACTTCATGCAAAAGACAAAGCCAGAAGATACACTTACAAGTACCCCGACAATGAAATCAAACACACAAACAATAATGAAGATTATTCCAAAAAATATTTTGAAAGAGCTTGGCAAAGTAATTGCAATTGGTTCAGAATCTATGATTTTTCGAGGAATTGGAATGTAAGGAATAATTTTTAATAATAATTACTAATTAAAATTTATGACAAAGGTATAATAATTTTAACCTTTTGAACTCAAGTCCCAGACACATCTACTTCCCATAACCATAACACCAATGACAGGATTTGGAGGTCAGGTCGTAGACCCACTTCCTTCCCCCAACCTAACACCAATGACAGATTTTGGAAATCAAGTCGCAGATACATCTCTATCATAGAGGAAAACCCTACCTGTTCCCCGGGGGGGTCCTTTTGGTCAAATATCAAAAAAAATTAGTGGGGTGGTTCGAACTGTTGGTAAAACAAAACTAGTTTATTTTCGTATGGGCTGGTTATTTGGGCTTTATGCCTATTTGCTCCAGCAATCGGAGTGTGTCTCAGTTTAGGTGAAAGGTTCGCCACAAGACAATCGAGAGTTTAATCGGACTACAGCGCCACAAAGGGGATGGGTTGCTTCTAGTGATGCAACCGTTTCGTTTCGTTTTTCAGAACATACGGAAATGTATCGAAACGGATTAGATAGAAATGAAAACGAAACGGTATAAATTTAGGCAAAAAGAAATCGAACCGAAACGGAAAACTAAAAAAAATTAGGTTTAGCAAGTCAATTTATTACTGCAGAATAATTATAAATAAGGTTGGAATGAATTCATGATCGACTGTTTGAATCTTACTCTGCGTCGCCAGTCACGAAGCAATTAATTTTTAAAATAATTACCGATAGAAGGTTTAGACAAAAAAAACTATTTCATTAAATGTTTTAGTAAATGAACAACAATATTGATTTCGAAACGTTTGTAGAATCCGTGAATCCGTTTGTTTATCGACCGGAAATTTAGCGTAGATTACAAATCTGACATCCGTTATTGGCGGTAAAGTCAAATTTTGCAAAAAATTTCTAAATGTATACTAAAAAAAAATCTTTAAACCTAAGAAGAAAACCAAACAAACGTAAAAAAACCTAAAAAGAAAATCTAAAGAAAACCATAAGAAATCGTATCCTCTGCGTCTCATTGCATGTCATATATAAATATGTAAATTCAAAAAAAATGGGAAAAAATATTTTGACCGCTGTTAAATTAGTTGACAGCCAATAATGCATGTCACATTCGTAATCTACGCTAAACTTCCAGTCAATTAACGTATCATTACCTGAATTCCCGAGGGGGAAGGGGGTAGTTCTTCCTCAAGAACGTCAATTTCTTGAAGTGGACGTGGATTCAATTTTTCTTTGGGTTAAAAGTTGTGGCTTTTGAAACACCAGATGTTGCCAACACATATTACTACATTGATGGTGTTCAAAATTTTTTGAAAATATTCAATTACATAAATGTATTTCCAATTCACATATGGACAATGGCGCTCAAAAGCTTAAATTACCGCTAAAGAATTATTGAATTATGGGTATCATCTATTCAAACTCAAACACTTACATATTAAAATTGCCTCGTACATTTGGCACATATTATCCGAAATTATTCGAAGTATATTTGAACTGGCAGCCGCTACATCAATATCGAATTACCGGACTTCAAGCTTTAAAACACCGGAAATCACAAATTTAATATCCAGGATTTGTTTGGCAATAGTAAGCAATAATTTTGATATTGTTTTCTTATAAAAAATTCCGCTACATCAATATCGAATTAGTGGGAGCAGTAATTCATTCTAATATTTACGAATTCAGAATGACATACATGTAAAAAACTTAATTCTGAAGGTTATTTTAAACTAACCACCGCTACACCGTTATCGAATTACCGGATGTAGATAATTAAAACTTAGCAATTTTTAATTTTTAACTTTAGTTTTATATTTTTAACCCTGTAATTCGGTATTTACGTAGCGGTAATAAATTTAAATGAAGCTTGATTGTTGTCCAACACGCAACAGAAATGCGTAATCCTAACTTCTAAAAATTTTAACCTTTGAAATTTTCATCCCGGTAATTCGATATTGATGTAGCGGTAATAAATTTCACACAAAAGGTATTTGTTGGATGACTTGTGCCATCAATTCCTTGTCTTATGTTTGTAAATTTGATTTTTATTTATTTGTTAATTCGATATTGACGTAGTGGTAATAAAGTCAGAATTTAATTTACTGAATACCAACCGTATTATTTAATTAGATTTTATCAAAAATTATCTACGTCACGAAATCTAAAATTACACTACATATTTTGTCCGTTATACGGTTTAGATTACCCGTCACTATTAAGTTTGGGTGTAGTCTGCGCATTAGTAGATAAGGATAAGGTAGAATTGGAAACATAGTTGAGGTTTTTCTAAAATTTTCAGCATTTTCAGTTACATTTTTCTAAGCGTTGGCGCTAAATGTAAGTTCTGCTCGTTATTGAATCTTACTCTACATGAACCATAGTTTCACCTGTATGTTTCTTTACCTGAATGTAAATCGCGGTTGTACTAAATAAATCCAACCAAATCTTTCAATTTCCCCATAAGCTCTAATAGAAAATTGATTTTTCTCCTGTTTAGAGTACGGTTTTGGCAATAATTTTTTCAAAAAATTCAAAGTATTTAAAATTTTCGAAACAGGAAACATGGTCAGGATGAGTGAAACTAAATATTAAATTGTTTCTTAAAATTAAAATCTTAAAATTAGAAAACTTGTTGCGCACGGGTTTGACACAATTGAAGAAGAACCACCTAAGGGGCTATTCGACAAATAAGCCAAAAAAAAAAACTTAAAAATATAAATAGGGCTTTGTCCCACGCCGTGTGCGAGCTCATGATAATTTTCGGTTTTCTGGGACCACCGCAGAAAAATTTGCAAACACTTCGCGTCTGCAAATTTTCCTGAGGGTGGTCCCAGAAAAAATTTTTGCCGGGGGGGTCCCTGTGCATTGACGAGCATTGGGGTTTTCCTCTATGATCTCTATCCTCCAATCCAACATCATTGGCAGGATTAGGAACTTCTTTCTTCAACGCAACATATCAGTGACCAAGCGGACATTCAATGAGTCATTGGAGGAGTTTAAGCTTGATGGCAAAAACTAATCTTGCTATTATATTCAATTTTGAAAACGATTTCATAACTCTGAATTGGAAAAAAGTTACTTCCTAATTTCAAATAATTATCAGTCAACTATTATAATTATTCTCATGTACAATAGATACGCCTTGGAGTAATAACTTACGTCCATCAATTTCAATATTATTGTTGAAAATGATTCATTTTCAGTTGGATTTTAGACTAAATCATTAATTTTGAACTTATTTAAAAAAAAATCTGTCCAATTAGAACATTATTCAGGTTACCTTTTCCTTTGGAGTCAAAATTGTAACACATTCGACCATATAGAATAAAGAAAACACTCTTTATAAAAATTATTTATGGTCAAGAGAGGACGTATTGGGTGAGAGTGTAGGTGTAGTGTGACAAGACGAGTGTCACAGGATGGGACAACGACAGTGGTGGGTACATGTGGGTTTAATGGCGTTTGGCTCCCATTAGAAGGAGAGGAGGTTCATAAAATTCTGTTCTCGAGGATCATCCGAGTTAACGATGAAGAGTAAGAGGGAGTGGATTCATAAATACATTACCAGATGTTATGTTAAATGTTAAAAACAAGAACTATTAAAAGACCTTCATGTTAACCATGTTTTTTTATTTTTACTAAAACAATTATTGAAGAGCTCAGTGGAAGAAATGCACTTGTTAATTTTTATTTTTAACAATTTCTGTTTTCCAGGGGAGATCAGTAAAACATGCCTATAAGGTTTGTTACTGTGGCACCAGAAGTTGAATAATATAAATGTCTCTAACTAGTTTTTGAGAAGTATCCAACTGATTTCAACGAGCAATTCGTTTTTTTTTCTATATTTTTTATATAATTTCACGGTACTTAAGTACAAAAATGAATTTTTCTAACAAAAGTATAAGTTATCAGCTAAGTGGCGCGTATTAGGTTGAGCTGAAAATTAAATTTTAACTTAAGAATAATATTCATGCTTTTGAATTTTTGAAAGTTAATACTTTTGGTGTAATTTTATTTTATTTTTCATATTCAAAATTATGAAACAATTTTAAAATTTGGAATAGCATATTTTGTAAAACTTGTAAATAAACTTCCCTGCAAAATTAACTCTTGCTAATCTTAAAATCAGATTAGAACATGGCATTTAGCGTATTCTACATCAATATACATTTAAATTAAATTGAATTTCAAATAATTTAATTTAATTTAAAATTTGCCAACGAGCGCTTTTACATGAAACTTAAAAATTAAATTTTGCACAATACCTCCTTAATTAATCGGTAATTGCGCTTTAAAGATCGTATTTTAATAGCTGAAACATGGTATTGAAGTTCAGGTAGCATTATTGTAATTTTTAACCAATTGCTACAAAAATTGTATTTTAGTGCCGGAGTGATTCGGACTTCCTTAATCTATATATATATGTAGCTGTCCTTTTGGGAAGAAACAAAGTTTAACTCTTAAGTTACAAGAATTTTGCCACTTAAATTTTAAGAAGGGTTTAAGAAACGGATGAATACTCACAGATTGACAATTTCGATGAGAGGTCATCAAAATATTTGATCGCAAAGTGGGAAATACTTGTTGCTTACATCGAGAAACAAATTTTAAAATCAACAAAAATTCCTATATTTTCCACCGTTGCGAATACTGACCTTAGTTCGAATCACTTGGACATCAGTGTTTGAGCGAACCTTTTGTTAATCCGTGAACAGTTGTTAATTCTTTTGTTTCGATAGGTTTCAGAAGGTGAATTGCTTCAATATTGTAGTATAACTAATATTAATAATTGCACTTATTTACTTTATCGATTTTGAAAATCAGTTACTTCTTGTACATTAAAGAATTTAAGCGGGAAAAGTAGTAAAGGAAGTTTTTCAAACTTGGGCTTTGAAATCGGGTCTTATAACGGTTGGTCTTATAGTGCGATATTTCCCCAGGCCAATTACATTGTTCCAAACAAAATGCGTCAAAAATTGACTTTATAACTGAATACACTATACATAAGCGTGTTCCACTGTATTATAAACTGAGAATATATTGAAATAGTTTCGAAATTCATCCAATTGGTTCAATTTGGTTCAGTTTTATGCTCCAATTACACTAGGCAACTTTATGCGAAAGTTTTAATGAAATTTTGAAATTTTTGGTGTAATCGCACATGAAATCTTACAACTTCTCTTGCACAACGTCATCATACGCAAGAAAAATTTCAAGATCCGAAATTGCAATCGAATGCAATTTCGATCATGAAACTTTACAACTTTTGAATATTTTGGTTCAAATAGCCCCATCTCGTAAAAAACAAGTTAATGCGGGACAAGTTTTGTTTTGGAAAAACATCAAATTGAGAAAAATCCGAGGCGGGTTTTCAAATATAAATCATTTGAGGCAAGTTGAGCGGAGGTGATAATAGGTGAATTTCATAGGTTTGGTTACTAGTGTAATCAATAATAAAACAAAAGTTTCATACAACTTCTTGCACAAGAAATTGCATAAAACTTTTGAACAAAAGTTGCGCAACTTTTGAACAAAAGTTGCGCNTGCACAAGAAATTGCATAAAACTTTTGAACAAAAGTTGCGCAACTTTTGAACAAAAGTTGCGCAACTTTTGCTCTCTGGTGTAATTGTAGCATTAGTGAGCTAAAAATATCTTTAAATTAGATTTTTAGCTCACTAAAATTGGACTAAAACTCAATATTCTTAAAAGTTCCACAGGGAGTTGTCATATCGAGTGTCCTAAAGTTGATGCTGAAAGAAAATTTAGCTAGAAACAAATGGATTCTGTTCATTTGATTTAGGGTTGGCAGCATCAAGAAACGAGCAGAAAAACTCTTGAAGCTGATAAAATTTGGAAGTTGAATCTCTTCGTTATAAAATTATGATTAATGAAATTGATGTTTAATCACTTGTTCTGTTGGGCGATTGGCATAAAAGCATGAAGAGCTCAGTGCAAGAAATGCACTTGTTGATTTTGAGTTTTCAGAATTGCTGGTTTCCATGGGAGATCAGTTCAACCTGGTTATAAGATTTTAAGATTTGTGTTACTCCATTACTTTAATAATTCTTTTAACTAACATTTGGGGAGCACTGATTTCGGTCCAATTATACGAAATCGCGCTAAAAGCTTTTCGAATTTATCTTCAAATAAGGGTTTGAATTGGAAACTCGATGAATGTTTTTTTGCTTCTTTTTGAAAAGTAATATCGACGTGTCGGCGTAGATTCGAAGAATGTGATTTGCAAATTTTTTTCGATGGTTAGAGGAGACAGTTTTGCGCTTCGTTGCAAAGTATTTGCCAAAACTTTATTGTCTAACTGCAGGGTTGTAGTCAATCATTTTCCTCCCTGTCCCTACGCTTTCGTCATTGTCAAAATTAGATTTTCTATTTAACTCTAATTTATTTCATTTTTGTTGATTTTTTTAGTTTAGTTAGTTAGTAAACAAAAGAAATTGACAGTTTGTAATTGTAGATAGAATTTTGAATGCTCTGCTCTGCTCTTTTTTGACGTCACCGTCGTCCAGTGCTTCTATTGGATAATAAGACGCAGAAATTTCATAATAATATGTAGTATCGTGATTGTTGGTTAAAATACGCTGCGTATGGTGTTTAGATTGCATCAATGTCATCATCACTCTCTTCTGCATCGGACATCTCATCAAACTCAATATCATCATCCATTCCTTCATCAACAAAAGTGACGGTTTCTGAAATTTTTACTGTTTCTGGGAACTCTCCGTATGACTTGAGATTTCGGGCTTCATCAGCTGTATATTTGAGTATAACATCTGCTTTTGTATCCTGATAGTCCCGAAGTCCGACGAGGATGATATCACCGGCATTAATCCAAACTTTTTTCCGTAGTTTCCCACGGATATGACACAACCGTTTAGTACCTACCAATGATTAGAATAGAATAATAAACCAAATCCAAATTTCTCTATTGATATTTAAAAAAATAATATTAATTTATTATTTACCATCAAAGCACATAGCCTCAAGACGACCATTTCCCAACATTTTTGTAACCTGAGCATACTCCTGTCCATCTTCCTTAAATACTAACTCACGTTTTTCTGTTTCATTTTCATTCTTTCCTCGACGTCGATTTTTACCTCCTTTTCCTTTATTTTTGGGCATTCTACTGACTTTTGAATTAAACCCAACAACACTGAACTCAAGACTTTTCTAGTTCAAAATCTGAAAGAAGAGACAAATTAAAAAATTATTCAACAACACATAACAAAATTAGCCAACAGATATCAACACACAGACATAACACATGGAGATGCGAGATGGACAGTTTTAGCAATTATTCAAAACCAACAAGTTCTGACCACAATACTTACTTACTTTAGCTTACTTTCACATAACAGACATGCATGGGTCGGGTGTGGACACTCCAAGTTAATTTGATGAAGACAATATAAATTGTATTGGGTAAGGTTGAAAACAAAACACAAATGTGAAGACAGAAGATAATGAAAAAAAAATATATAGACAGGCGGAAATGGAGTATGGATTGTATAGCGCAGGCGCAAACTACTCAACTACAAACTTTCAATTTCAATTTATGAATTTCAAGTTCTAACGCCCTTTCCATTGCAATTATTACACTAACTAATGCAGCTGCTGCCTTGAGATATAAGAAATGATCAATTTACAATAAAGTAACTTACCTTAGGTAACTTCCACTCAATTTACACACCAGACGAAATGAATGACTTGTGATGAAGTGCAGTCACTAAAATGAATGAACTGAATGAATGCAAATTTGAAGACAATAAAATTTTGCCAAAATTTACAATAATGGAATGACAAATCAATGAATTTGAAAAGACCTCAGGAAACAAAAAATTTCAATGACGTCACATACAGTCTCGCACTCGTCGTCATTAAATACGTTCAAACACCTTATTATGTAAACCATCCAAAAAGACTTCAAATTTGAAACCTTGGACACAATATTGAATATCCGAGCATCTATATTTGACTTCCGGATGCTGTGATTGGTTCCCAGACATTTCATACGGTATTCAAGACGCTAAAGCATTATTTGGGAATTGGTAATTGAGATCCTCACAAGGAGACGTGTCATTGAGTTTGGAGTTTACTTAGCAATAATAGCATTCTAAATATTCAATTCTAATAAGATTTTAAATATAGCGTTCGGATGTTAAATAAAGCACTTAGATGGTAAAAATTTTGATTGGATTTTTAATATACAGTGCGTTCGAATAAGAAAGCGAACTTCCCGCGCATTGAAATCACAAAAAATTCAAAATCTATAGACAATTAGACATTTGCACAGCAGCTGGTTTATCATTCTGAAATTTTTTGCGTTGATAGTTTATGTGAAAATGGGGAAAACAAAAAAATCATCGAAAAAATGTTCAGTCAGGTAAAATGTCGTAAATCTAGTATTTTGGATTCAAATTTAAAATATTTCAACACATGATGATTGATAATTTCATACGGCTAACGAAATGTTACTTCGAAGTAGAGCACCGTACGCTGATTGTATCAGCTTATTGCCTCCTAAAATATTAACTTAACCTTTACACTAGTGCAATGGACTGATACACAGGGCTGATACAATCAGCGGATGTTTTACTCATACCAAAATTTAATGCTGACGACTACTTGCCTTGAACAGATGTTCTATTTTGAATTAATTTAGGAATTACAGAAACTACACTTGATAGAGTTGTTTGTCTGTTGCAACAAATATAAACTATTTTTAAACAATTAATTTCATTAAATTAATGTTGAGAAAGAGAAATGAAGAATAAAAATGACACCTAAACCATAACGACTATCCGTATCTGTCAGTAGACGAAAACAAATTGGACTCATAATATTTAACTTGCTCTGCTCATAATCTCAATTTACATAGTTGGACATTGTTACCGAAATTTGAATTAATTTAATTATCAAAAAAATTATTTAGCAATTATGATATTGAGAACCTAACATGTTCCTTATTTGAAAAGTTGAGGTGCACAAGTCTAAAATTTGTAAATTTTTCTGAAATTATTTCGCGGGAAGTTGGCTTTCTTATTCGAACGCACTGTAGTATCTGGACCCAAATAAAACAAGAATCTTTAAAATTTTGACCGGATTTTAAATATAGCGTCCGGATGCTAAATAAAGTTCCCGGATGGTAAAATTTTTGATTAGATTCTAAATATAGCGCCTGGACGCTAAATAAAGCATCAGGATGTTTAAAATTTTTGACCGGATTTTAAATGAAACACCCGGATGTTAAAGATTTTGATTAGATTTTAAATATAGCAATTGGACACTAACTAAAGCGTCCGGATCGTAAAATTTCTTGACTGGATTCTAAATATAGCGTCCGGATACTAAATAAAGCACCTGGATGGTAAAAATCTTCATTGGATTCTAAATTTAGCGTTTGGATGCTAAATAAAGCACCCGGATGGTAAAAATTTTGATTGGATTTTCAATATAGCGTCTGGACGCTATATAGAGTGTCGGAATGCTAAAAAATTTGACTTGGTTTTAGATATAGCGTCTGGGCGCTATAATTAGCACCAGGATACTAAATGTACCACTCGGATGGAAAATAAACTCATAAACCGCTTCAAATTTAGCGCCGTTTTCGATACCTAAAATAGCGGTCGGGACGTTATATATGACGATAAATGCGAGACTGAAAGTAAAATTGTTAAATAAAAATGTCAACACGTGCAAGGAAACACGTGTTACTAAATGTTCAAAAATTGAATTCAAAATCAAAAAAATTTTACTCACAAAAAATTTTTTATTCAGTGAAACAAAAGGGAAACTAAATTTACTCTTTTCTTTGCTCCATTGTTCCTTTTTCCTTTTATTGTTCAGGAGGGAAGGTCAAGGTCAAGGTGGTTGACTCACTACGTTAAAGCTTTCAACTTCCTTTTTTTGTGATTAATTGGAGTTTTTTTTAATAGAATATGGTAAGAAATAGTATATTTTCTTTGTACGCAGTAGGCAATAATAATTATTTTTATAATGTTATTTTGACTTTTGGATTAATTTAATTTGTATTATTATAGCCAGGGAAGAAGAAGTTCATCGACAAAAAGAATGCCGTGACGTTCTTGTTGGGCAATCGATCACAAAAAGATCCTTTAATTACTGATGAAACTGCACCGCAACATGTACTTATACCAATTAATCAATCTGGAGGAGATGGAGCTGTCGCTGGACCAAGCAGAAAAACTAAAGAAGATAGTATAAAGAAGACCTTAGTATAAAATTATTTCACTAAAATTAATTTATTAATGTTTAAATTGAATTTATGTCTAAATACTAACACTATAGGATCCTTTAAAACGGCGAGAGGAGCAACAAAAATATGGAATATATTTTGACGATGAATACGACTACCTCCAACACATTCGTGACTCACAAGAAGTTTCAAACATTGAATGGGATATCTGTGAAAGAATTTATGCTACGGATGTCAAACCTCAGGTGGATCTCCCTAAGAAGTCAGAAATGAAGGTAAATTAGAATAAAGGAAAATGCAAAATGATTAAGATTAACAAAAAATTACCATATCATGATGTAATTTGAGGTAATTCAATTATTCTAGGATATCAAATTGAAACTTCCATCATCAGTTTTCGAATCAGAGTATGTTGAAGAAATCGGATTATTGAACAAAGCAGTGACAAGTCACGGTAATGTTGTCAGTTGTCTTTCTGTCATAACATGCCGTTCAAATTGTGAATTAAAATATTCATTTTATTAATTAGGTCCAAGACCCGATCTAGATCCAGATGTAATCGCCGCACTTGATGATGACTTTGATTTTTCTAATCCGGACAATGAACTTGAAGATAATTTCATAGAACTAGCAGGATCTGGTGAAATTGAAGATGGAGTTACAAAAGACGACATGGAGGGATTATTCAGTGATGAAGACGAGGATATGGATGAGGATGAATCAGATAATGACACAATTGGGAGCATGAATAGACCATATTGTCAACAGAGTGAAGACGGTGATGAGAATCGATCCCATTTCACAGCTTATTCTATGTCAAGTTCAGTACTGAAAAGGAATGAGCAATTGACACTCCTGGATGATCGGTTTGAGAAAATGTTTGAAGAGTATGAAGAAACTGAGATAGGGGCATTGGATTGTGATGAAATTGAAGGACATCTCGATCCTCAATCAACCATTCTTCTTCAATATGCAGAAGAATATGAAGCAGAGAAAGCCAAAGAGGATATTCTCAATCAGAAGATCCTTCAAATGGCTGTCAAGGAAGTAGAGTCCAGCACAGACAAAGAAAGCGACGACGAGGATAGTGATGAAAAAGATGAAGGAAAAAAATGGGATTGTGAGTCCATCTTGTCCACATATTCAAATAAAAAGAATCGTCCCAGGCTCATCAAAGAGCCATCCAAGGTGACTTCTATTAGAATTCAATTAGTTTGGATCAAATTGATCAAAAAAAATTATTATTATTTTCATTTCAGAGGGATATTATAAAAGTCAGTGGAAAAACGGGAATGCCTGTTGGTGTCCTTGGCTTTCCACAAGGAAATCTAAAATATCTCAACCTTCAATACAATGCTGAGCATCCAGAGAAAGCTGCAGCTGATATAAATTCTGTAGCAAGTATGGCAAGCTCCACTTGGTTGCCACGACCTAAAATTGAAACACTAGAAGAACGAATGGAGCGTAAGAAGCGTATCAAAGAATATAAAAGGGTAAGTTTACTTATTTTTCACTTAGGTAGTTATTATTACCAATGTGTTTTTATAAAACTGTTAAATTATGATTGGTCTTTCTACAGGAGCGTCGTATTGAAAGGAAAGGAAACAGTGAGGCTTTCAAAGAAGAGAAGAAGCGCCAAGTGAAAGTAAGACTCAATTGTAAAGCCAATGTTTCTGGACTCAAACTTTGACCATCGAAAGTTTGGTGTTTGGAACTATTATTATTCATTGGTTAAATTAAATCTGGGATTTTGAGCGATGCCAAATTAATCCCATCGCCTTTGTACTCGCTGATAAGTTTTAACAGTCCAAGTTTTTTGGAGCCATCTGAGTTCTCCAATTCATAAATAGAACTAAGGTTTAAAATCACATTTTCTTGAAGAGATTGAGGCATATTTTGCTTGACTGTTGTTTCCATCAGGGCAAGACTCTCTTTCACATTACCCATGTACAAATGACAAACTGCAAGGTTATTTGTAATCTGAAAATTTCAGAAAACAAT
>NIPM01000071.1:253982-266968 GCA_002738285.1 Holacanthella duospinosa | reverse complement strand
CCCCCCCCCCCCTAAGAAAGCAAAAAGTTTGTAGCAATAGTGCCAAAGAATATTAGCAAAATGGCAAAAAGTAGTAGCAATAGTGAAGAAGCATATTTTTTTAGTGGGGTTTTTATTGAGCGCTCTGTACGTAAAACATGTGTTTACTCTTACCATGAAATTCTCCGGTTGTATCATGAGTGCTTGCTTGAGCAATTCAATCGCTTCTAAATAGTTATTTTGTGAAATTGCCATCAAGGAAGAGTCAACGAGTGTATCCACTTGCTCTGATTCCGAATCAATTGATCGAAGTTCTGAAGCTTCATGAAAGTAATTTTTAGCAGAGGAGATATTACCGTGTTGTAAAAAAAGACGACCTAAAGCTGATTTCAACTGAGCCAAATGTTCTCCGTCTTTGGTACATAGTTGTGTCAAGAAATTGTAAGCATTATAGTAATCCTTTGCGAAAATTGATGAGTTTGTTAGAGAGTATAGAACGCGTATTTCTCTCTTTTTCCATATTTCTAACGCAATTTCCCGTCTTTCAATTGAACCATGATTCCCATCTTCAATGAGACCGTTGTTTAGGTTTTGGAGTATCTAAATCAAAAAAAAAGTTAACCTTAACCATTTTAACAAACACCACAAGAATGATTTACCTTTTGGACTTTGAAGAGAATATCGTAAAGTTTGTTGATAGTTTCATTGAATTTTCTCATGTACTGTGGGATTTCAGCAGCAAGAAGACGAAAGTGAAAAGGGATCATTGACCCTCTCCTGTCAGGGCTAAAGGCGTCAGGATAATAACTATAATACATATCAGGGTTTTCAAATCCTTTGAAAGCTTCCAATTCCGATTCAGCAATTGAGAATTCACGAATTCGAACCAACAATGAAATTCGAGTGAACCAAAGCTAATCATTAAAAAAAAAAGAATTATTGTTCAAAACAAAGATATTTTTCAATATTAACTTGATTGTTGAACTTACCTGAAGGGAATGAGGTGTGTGTTTGCTATAATGACCAATTTTACCTGGACCTTGACCATATAGAACGAGCAAGCGCTTGGTCAAATTAATCGCTGCTCGATAACAGCCCAACTAAAAAATGGACACAATTCAAATTGGACAAATTTGAATCTAAATGGAAGTGTGAAACAAATGTTACCTTGATGAGCTCTCGGATTCCATTGTCATCTTGTGTAACATTATCTGCTGTAAATGTTTTTCGTCTACTAGCTTCCAATAAACCAAAAACTTTCCCAATATTTGCCCCAACTTTATCAATCTTTGGAAACAGTATATCAATATTGAATTCAACAATAATTGAATACAATTTTACAATAACTAATTAATAAACTAACCAGATCATCCTCTAACAAAATCCCAGGCATCGTCATATGATCCTTGTCCGGCACATGAGTCCCAGCGGAAATTTCACTTGCAATAGACTTCAAAATTTTTTGCGTCTCATCTGTAGGAATCCAAAAATCGTAACTGACATTATCAGAAGGCCAAGCAGTCGTTGAAAATGAACTTCTTCCCTGACCGCCTCCAACAGTTTCAAATCGTATGGAATTATTACTGATGTTATGTTGAGGGTGGTCAAACTGCATTAACTCATTCGTAGTTCTTGAATCAACTTCTGATTCGTTTTGAAACAAAATCCCAGATTCAGTTACTACTTCAGACTGTTGTAATACAACTCCTGCCTTGAAATCAATAGTAGTAGTAGAGTCACTGATAGTTGAATTATTAACAATACCCAAATCCAATTGTTCCAACTTCCTAACAACTTCAGCATTATCTAACGCTGGTAGCGAAGGTGGTATATAAATAAGAGACTTATTTCCTGAATCAACTTCCTCATCCTCACCGTCATCTACACAAATTGCAACATGTGCAGTAGTGGTTGAAATCGTACTTGATGTCATTGTAGAAGTAGAAGATCCTGGTGTAAATAATCCCATATGTTCCATCGATGGAAAAGGATTTAGTTCTATATTTCTTTGCTCTGTACCAGTAATAGGAGAAACTCCAGTGCCACTAGGATCTCCAAATTGTAAATCATCCGCTAACATAGAAACCATTGAGCTTGTCTTTGACATGGCTACAGTTGGAGTTGGAATGTAAGAATCTGGAGGTGGTGGAGATTGTAAACTTGGGGAAGTGATAACTTCTTTTTTTGGCATCGTGAATGCAATCGTGTCAAATATTGATTTGCTACTCGAGTCATTGTTGATGGAGGAGGAAAAGACGGTGAAAGCCTTCGGCTCGTCATCATTAGAAGACGCAGAGTCCATCACATATAGCGAGANGGGGGGGGGGGGGTCCAAAACTTTGCGATCTACGACAATAATAAAAAATAATTAATACTATAAACTAAATAATAATTTATACTTCTTGCAAGCATGATTTTTAGTTACTAACTTACCTTACTTCGATATGTAACAAATTAACAAAATTTTAATAACTTCAATCCAAGATCCAACAACCAGCAACACATTTAAATTTAAAAAAAATTAAAAATCAACTTCGCGCACACTAAAATCAGCTGATTTTGATTTTTAATAAACAGACGCAACTGCGCATGCGCCAAATCGTCGGAAGCATAAATTTGTCTCAAAAAAGTAGTCGCTAAGAGCAAGGAGTGATTACGCAACTCTCATTCCAAATATAAAGTTACTTTGATCTTATTGCGTATTTGTCTGGTTTTTTCTTTTTTGCAATTTCGCAAAAAAAAATTTAGGGGGAGGGTTCTGCAATACCGCATGTAAACATTCCATTACATAAAGCATTGAAGCATTCATCTTGATTACCTAAACTTGAGTGAGCGGAATTTTATAAACTAAAAGCTTAAACTGAAGTTCAAGATAATCGTTGATTTCCTGTTCCATTTGACGAAGGTCAACAAGTCACGTAAGTTAATACACGAGCCTATATATCTATATCTTTAGTTTCTTATCGTACTCCTTGAAAGAGGAAGGTCATGCTGAACTCTGGTGTTCCGTTTCAGATTCAAAGACAAAGGAAAGCTAAAAACAACTGCATGCTGTCAGAGCATATGGTAAAAGTTCATACCAACAATTACTTTAAATCCCTCGGTCTCCAAGCAAATAATCAGAATCAACAATCTGAGATGTCATCTCCAAAGAAATCACATGATGAGCTCAACAATGAGCTTCCTCATCATCCCCCTACAGCTGGTAAATTATATACTGTCAAATAACAGCTTAACCGAGACGTGATGGAATACTGAGATTTATTAACATGTAATTTATTTTGTTTTTGTAGTCAAAGCTGGAGGCATGAGAATTGTACAGGACAAGAGTCACTTGAAGAAAAAGTCTGACACACCTGTGCCAAAACCGGAAGAGGATGTTCTTAAAGTTTCCACCAGGTAATAATGGCATTAAAACAGAAAGGATTAGATTCGATTGCTTCCATTGTTTTTTTTTTTTTTTTTTTTGTTTTTTAGGCCAAAATTTAGATGTTAATTGTTGTTAATTTATTATGTTACATTTCATTCCAGTCCACCAAAGCAAGTTGATTTGTTGTCTGGTGCTGAATCAAAAGGACATGCTGACTTTAGTCCTGCTGCTCTTCATGCATTCCATGATAAACCAGTTCCAACTCGTGACAGCCATACTTCTAACAAACCAACAGTTATTCAGCAGCCACGTAAATGAATATTTCCCAACTTTGAAGTTTGGTCAAAAGTACTCAACAATAATGCCTGAATGGCTCTTTACTGAGCATCCAATCTATTTACCTCCAAAATTATCTATTTTTCCTTTTTGAAAAGCTAAAAAGTACCTTTCCGTCTTCATAGATAACTTCTGGTGATTTGGATATGAAATTAATTAATTCAAGAAATATTTTTATTTTCCCAAACTTTCCAAATTTTCCATTTGATTTTGCAGCAAATAGGCTACTTCCCTTACTTTTAGTAATAAATATAATTGATTGATCTAAGGAAAAATATAGATGGATTTCTTCTAATCAGTGAGGTTGTTGTATTGAGCTTTGACGGTATTGAATAAATGAGTTATTTTGTTGGGTACTTTCTGAAAGTCTAGGTGGTCACCGTTACCATCTCTCATATTGTCGATGAGTTCTTGAATTCTTGTGAAGATACGACTAATAATTTGTCGATCTTGTAAAGCAAGAAAGATTTGTGTGAAATTAAATCTGCAGTGATAAGAAAACAAAAGGTATGTAAACTGTACAGAATTTCTTTATATTTTAATTAATAATCAACAATAATGATTACCTTTTACTATTAGCAATAATTGCCAAAATTTTTAGAATTGCTTCTGATTCATCTCTAATCTCACTATTGGTTCCTTGGAGTTGTTTTTCCAAGATTTCAAGTATCTCTGGTAGTATGACCACTGGAACTTCATCACTAAAAAGATGCTCCAAGAGTTTCTTCTTCTTTGGTCCATGGACATGGTCAGCATGGGCCAAGTTTAGAAGAAAAGTGAATTTTCCTTCGTCAGAATCCAGTTTTTTCCATTGGCTAGAAAACTGTTCGATGCGGATTGGAAAATTCTGAGGTGTCGTCGTCGTCATCAAATCAAAAGTTGAAGCTGAAATTAACACATTTTTATGATTTTTGTCCAAATCTTCACAATTTTTTCCAACATGGAGGACAGCATTATTCCAAATGACTTTGTTAGTCATCGCAGCTCCAGGACTTATGCTGTCTTTGTCTTTTTTGTCCAAAGGCCTCAAGTGAGCCGCAAGTACAATTTGCCTAGGTGAGTCAAAGAAATAAAAATATTTTCACATTTTACGTTGTCTTTCTTATGCAAAACAAGAATTTTTTATATATTTTTTCTCTCCAAATTCATGCCAAAAATTAATGATCAATGATTAGTGTTGCATTTGCATGTGTCGCTTCGCAGTGCAAAATTTTTGCACACTTTTACTGGCACTGCACTGCCCGGCCCCGACCCACAAATTCTCTATAAAATGAGTCATCCGTGCATAAATTTCAAAATTTTGTTTATTAAAATTTTATACTTGCCAAATTATTCTCAATTTTGCTATATGGAAACCATGTGTTAAAAAATATGGCAAGTGGTTTTGATTATGGAAAACCCCTTGCCTGTTTTTATTTTCAATTTTTCCGCTTCAAAATTTTATGTTAATTATCAAACAAAAGAGTTTTTTTTTGGTGTTTACGCAAAAACGGAAATTTTTATTTTTATTTTTGCGAAATTATTACGACTTTAGTTGGTTTTTTTGGAAACAGTTAACAATTTCATTTCTCTTCTCTTTGGATCAAAATACTGGTTATCACTTTTTTGAAGGGTTTGCCGAAGTTCAATTCATCGAATAAATTCATTGCATGAGAAAAAGAAGACTTCATTTTAACTCACCGAAAATCTTCGTAAGTACCCACATTGTTTACTGCTCGTAGCTTTGCTTCATTTTGTACCCAGTAGCGCTTATCAGATTCAAGTTCTCGTTGTAAATCCTGTTCCAATTTTGTATAATCCAGTGTGAACTCTTTCAGTTTAGTTTTTTTTTGTAGAGTAGTAATATTAATACTATTATTGTTGGTTTGGTCAGTATTAATATTAGGATTTGGATTTGGATTTGGATTTGGATGACTGGAGGACTCCATGGAATAAAATACAATAACACGAACGAGTTGGTTGAAGGTTAACTGTCCAAATCCAGCAGCTTATTTCTGTATTCGTATTCAGTTGAATAAAGTAAAATAATATTCAGTTTATAACTGAGTCTTCTGTTTCGTTTATTTTTTGTGGTTCTTATCGATCTAACTTCAATTTTTCCATAGCAATAGAATCAATATTGTTCGGCTCAATGAAAGGAAGTAAAAGTCTGACTTTCAAGTAAAAATGATGTGATTGATTTAAAATCAATGATTTCTGCTTTCTAGATTGAAATCTACTAACTATAGTAGCGGATTTTATAAACTTGAATTTATTTCCGAAAAGTCTTGATTCCACAGTACGGAACGTAATAACAGGAGTATTAATTCTAAAAGAAGTGGGTGAAAATTAAAAATGTCTTCGGAAGTGGAAGTCAAGCCCATCTCTCCAACTGGGGTACGCCTTTATACAACAGACGATTCAGTTTCATAACAATAATTTTGTTATCGATTACTACAATTTACAACAGGATGGTGATTATGTCCATGATTCCGAAGAGTATGAGAGTGCAGAAGAAATCGAAGGAGATGAGTACGATGAGGAAGAAGAAATTGAAGAAATTGAAGTGGAGGTTGAGGAAGGTGATGAAGATGAAGAATGTGAGAAAGATCCAGAAGCAAAAGATAAATCTTTAGATGATGACGAGGATCGAAAGAATCCACAGTTTATACCCAAGAAGGGATATTTTTATGAGCATGATGATCGAATGCATGGAGAAGAAGGGTATAAAAGTAGTACTAACTTTTCTTTTTTCTTGTTTTTCGGAGGTAAAGTTAAACTTCTATTCAATTTTTAGTGAAAAGGAAGAGCCTCCAGTTCCTAAGGCTGATGAGAAACCTAAGAAGGAAGGGAAAGTAATTACAGATCGATGGAGCCATGATCTATTCGATGAAAATGACCAAGCACCCAAGTCCCATTCAGAGTTGGAAGAAAGATATGGTTATGATATTCGAGGGGATGACATGGCACCGCGAGCTCGACGAAAACGACTCTATGGGTAAATTTAGTCATATTTTATGTAATGAGACATATTATTTTATTTAGTACCACTTATGCTTTTTCCCCAGTCGAGGCCCAACCAAGTATACTCGTAAATGGGAAGAAGAGGAAGCTTACCAACGTCCTAGAGGTGGATTCCGAGGACGTCGTGCAGCATCACGTGGTCGAGACTTTCAACCTACTCAAACAGGTTCCAAAGGATATGACGAGGAGTTTCCACAATTATCCGACGACAAGAATATTTCTGAAGAAAAGAGTGAGAAAGGGATTCAGAGGCCTTTACAAAATACAAGTAAAAGTGATCGTGGTCGGAGCAGCGGTGGAAACCGAGGAACTGGAGGAAATAATCGGCAGCGGAAAGCTGATTGGGACACTTCTGAACGTGAGCGCGATGAAGAGAATGAGGAGAGAGATCGGAATTTTGGTCGTGGTGGTGGGTTCAATCGTGGTGGCAGAGGGCGAGGTGGACGGCGTAATGAATTTTCTAATCGAAATCGATATCCTGATCGACGTGGGTCAAATACTACTGGCTCCGCTGAAGCTAACAACAACATGAACAAGAATCAACAAAAAACTCGTGAGGAGCGTGACTGGGAACAACAAGTAGATCGTATTCGAGAACAAGAGAAGAAGCAAACCAATGGGACTGGTGTAAATGCTTCAAATAATACAAAGGCATCTGATTATCCGTCAGCTTCTTCTGCAAAGCCATCGGGTAGTTTCGGAAATAAACCTCAATCTTCAGCAAAGAAATCTACTTTGCCATTTACAAATACGGAATACACGGGTAGCGCAAGTTTAACAGCAAACAGGAGTAAGGAGCAAGTACGAGCAAATAATTTTGAATCAGGAGAGTCGACGCAAATGGAGCGTGAGAACATCAGCGTTAAATTGGTCAATGCAGGTCCGAATCAAGGAGGTCGAGAAGTTCGGATAACTGAGAAAGATGACCCGAGTCGTCCTCAAGGAACAAGTTAATTTGAACAAAAAAAAATTATAACTGAATAATCAATAAAGTTTTTTTTTTTACTACAGCTCAAAATTATGGAAATCGTTCTCAAATCCCACCAAGATTAACAAGATTTCAACAACAGCCACAACAACCAACAGAAACAGTAAAGCCCAAACGATTTTCATCTCAGCGACCAAAATCTGAAGCACCGACACATATAACTGGAAATACAGCACCAGTTTCACCATCTCCACCACTTGGACCTGTCCAAACTGGTTCAACGAGCTCACCACAACCACAAATGGTTCCAACTACCGTTCCTCCATCGGTAATTACAGGCTATGCACCACAACATTCACAACAAGCATACTACGAACAAGGTTTCCAATCATTTACTTTTAATATTTTTCTCAAAATTTTGTGTAAATGGAGTTTGAATTTTTTTTTTTTTTTTTTTTTGATGTTTCTACAGCAGTGCAGATGCCAACAAATTACGAACCACAGGCCTATGAGGCATCTGGAAGTCCCATAACAGTTCCAATCACAGCACATGTTTCTTCAGTATCAGTGTCACCATCTCTTTGGGGTCCACAACACCCTGCTTATTCAACATCACCTTATCCCTCACCACCTACAGGACAAGTCCCTCAACAACCCTTTGATCCCTCAGCCTATATCCCACCACAACCACAAATTTTTGCTCCACCGCCACATCCTCATCCTCAGTTTATACAGGATCCTACTATCATCAACTATGTCCCACCTGGTCCACCACCATCATTTGGAGCACCTTTCCACTCACAAGGCTATCAAGGATACCCTCAAGTGGTACAAAACTAATTTTTACACCAGATATGCATTTAACTTGTAAAATAGTTAAAGCATTGACTAAATTAATATTAAATTAACTTTAATTGAATTAATGTTTATATTTTATATACTATAGGCTCCTGGTCCACCAGAACTCTATCATGGAGGAGTCACTTACTACAGCACTCAAAATCAAATTCAAAGGCCACATATAATGGTACCAACTAAACGGCCGAAATCTGTTCTCCAATTAGTTGAACCACCAAAACAAACGATGCGACAAGGCCCTCGACCAAATTTCCCATCACAAGAAGAAGCTCTCCTCATGTCGGAAATGTACCTTCATCATCAGTACCGTGAAGACTCCTTACCTCATATTGTTGATTACAGGAGCATTGGAACTACTGGACTTCATCATGATCCTAATGTTGCAAGTTCAACTACTGAACAACTCACTCAAAAATTTGATGAATTAGTTACATTACAACCGCATGTTGAAAGGTAATTTGTCAAAAAAAAAAATAGAAACAAAAAAGATTTTTTTTTTCATTTATCGTAATTTCAGTTTAAATTTCAAATTTGATGTGTAGGGTAAAGAAAAGTCCTTCTCCAGCTCCACTCGACCTTACTGAAACTGCTAGTTGGGCGGATCAAATGGCAGATTTGACCCCTTTAAACTCACCTTCTGAACAACAACCACCGAAAAATCAACAATTTGGAAGGGATAAATCATCCACCCCCAATACCACTGAATTGGGGAAGTCTGAGTAAAAAAAAAATAACTTTTTTTTTTTTTTTGATGTTTTGAAATTTGGATAATTATGACGTTTTACTCCTCTTAAACGTAAACCTCCAGAGAATTTTAAAAGTTTAAATTAATATTGTTGACTAGTGAATGTTGTAATAATGTTACATTGGAAAAATTCTATGAGGATTTTGATGACAGTTTAGAAGATACTTTGAGAAAAATATTTATGTAGTTTCCTGAGGATTTAATATATACGTAATTTACAACAAAAAAAAACTCGAATTTTGTTTTTAAAATAATGAAAAAAATTGTGAAAGTCTAAAAAAAAAAAATTTCAAAATTATATTATGTAATCCTTGGTTGAAATTGAAACTGTAAATTTTTCAAGTAATAATTTAAGATTTTCGAAACTTCTACAAAGTAATAGTAGTCATGTTATATTAGGGGTTTGTGGTCAAATTATTTTGAATTATATTATTGTTTTCAATATGGAAATTATTAATTTTTTTTTAGTTAAATTTAAGTTACTTTAAAAAAATTNGGTTTGTGGTCAAATTATTTTGAATTATATTATTGTTTTCAATATGGAAATTATTAATTTTTTTTTAGTTAAATTGAAGTTACTTTAAAAAAAATTTATGTTCGTAAAATTTTTTTGAATTATAAGTTTACCTTTTAGGAAAATAATTTGACTAGCTTATGTAATATTAGATTCATAAGATTCACTGCCTTTATACACTTGTTTTCAAGTATAATAATCCTCAGTTAAACTACTACTATTAATGGTTGGTTTTATGTTATTAGTGTTACATAATAACAAATTATTATTATTATTATATGAATTTTTGTTTAAATTTTGTCAAGTTTTTTTTTGTTTTTTTTTGGTTTTTTTTTTTTGTTTCTCGTTCTCCAGAGGTCAATTTTGTATAATTTGACAACGAGTGTTTCGACTTTCGACTATATTATTAAATAATATAAGTCGTACTATGATTAGTAAAAAAAAAATATTGTGACAATACACAAAAATAAAATGTACTCAAAATTACAGTTATAAAAAACTGTTTATAAAATATTTCTTTAAAAGACTATTTTAGTTCATAATTTNCGTTCTCCAGAGGTCAATTTTGTATAATTTGACAACGAGTGTTTCGACTTTCGACTATATTATTAAATAATATAGTCGTACTATGATTAGTAAAAAAAAAATATTGTGACAATACACAAAAATAAAGTGTACTCANAGTCGTACTATGATTAGTAAAAAAAAAATATTGTGACAATACACAAAAATAAAGTGTACTCAAAATTACAGTTATAAAAAACTGTTTATAAAATATTTCTTTAAAAGACTATTTTAGTTCATAATTTATTTGTTGAAATAGTATAATAGATGAAATACAATTTTTTGGATTTTGAATTTCCTCCATATTTAGCTTCTCTACTAACCATTTATCCGTTCATTTTAAAACGCACAAAAATTGACTAAATTATATATTATATAACTAATCTAAATCTTAAGTGACTTAAATTAGACTTAATTAATCATACATTACGCCTCCATTGTTAGGACAAAAACTCAATCATTTCCAACAATTCCAACAATCATCTCTATCATAGTTGATGAGAGCGGAATTATTTTTAAAAATTTGCGCTAAAAAAAAATTTTTTTTTTTCCACGTGTTTATTTAGTTTGAAGTCATTGACCTCATTTTTTATAACTGTAAGTGTTAAATTTTTGAATAACGACTTTATTAGTCTTATTTAGTACAATGATCTTGTGCTTGTTTTAATTTTTTTTTTTTTTTCAAGTAGGAAGCCATTTTTGTGCAAATATTTATCAAAAAAAAAAAGAAGTTAACAATGGAAATGATACGATTTTATGCTGCAAAATTATAACTGCCGCCACATTTTTTTTGTTTCCTCTCAGCCAATAAGAATAATTCAAAGAAAATGAAAAAAAGAATTTTTTTTTAAGACGAATTATCTCACTAAGTAGCACCATTTTGAATATGTATGGATAACAAAGATTTTGGAATCACTTTTATGGTATTTTTTTTTTGGCTACTTCTGTAGATTTATAATAATTATTTAAAAATCATCAGTACAGATAAGTATGATGCATTACCAACAGCCAATGGGATCACACCGTTCACACCGTTGACTGATAGAGATCATACTACTGACCTTGAATCAAAATTTTGAAAAAAAAAAAAAAACTTATTTTTTATCAAAATTTTGAAGTTACAACTATATTCAGAACTCGTCTATGTTTATCTGAAAATGAAATTTTAAACTCTAATTTGTAAAACTTTGATTAGTTTTTTGAAACTTTGATTGCGCATGCGCTGAATCTAAATTTTGGATTTTACGATTCCAGGTACTGATGATAGAAATTTGATACAAAGTTTACGAATTTTACTTTAACATAAAGTTAAAGAAATATACGTCTTTATATTAGTCGTTTAAACTTTACCGCCGTTATTTATAAATAAATAAAAATGAATCAATTGCGCATGCGCATGCATCTGACCAAAAAAAAAAAAAAAAAAAAAAAAAAAAAAATCTAACTATAAATGTCAATAATTTTGAATTTCATAGACAATCACAGAAGTAGCTTTTTCTTTTTTTAAATAAGTGTAAAATAACAAAGCAGAAGCATTCGCCATTTTTTTTTTATAGTTTCGCGGCAATCCATTTAAAAATTCAAATTGCTCAATCACTGAGGACGTATCAAGATTTTCAAAATGGTGTTAATTAACTTAACATTTTTTCTTATATTATAGCGCATTCATACAGATCTTTGGGCTTGGTTGTTATTCGATTATTTCCAAATGTTGAATTTAATTAAGTAGTAGTGACTTAAATTTATAACAAAAAAAAAAAACAATTTCTTAAAAAAAATCCCAACTTTCTCTTTCAATCCTCCTTAGCTCAAGTTTTATAGTCTTGACTCTGAGCAGGCGCAGTACAAAGCGTCATTTTATATTTAACGCAAAATCCCTTCCATACCAATCCATTATTTCATACAAGCGTAATTTTAAACTAATTCCAGATTAATTTTCTTAATATAATAAATGTGCTTAAAAATTTCTAAAAATTCTACAATGTGCGCATGATCAGTTAGTAGTGTATTTGAATCCATTTTGAACGGATTTAACCTTGTCATGCTACACCAAATTTCTTCATTCTAAATTAAAAATTAAAAATTAAAAAAAAAAAAAAAAAAAAATTTTGTGCGTTTTTTTTTATACCACGTAGTGAGAGAAAAACACTACTACGAGTCATCGAAACAATATTTTTCAAAAAAAAAAAAAAAATCCAGCAAAAAATCGACACACCGGTTAAATCAATTCATATGAATAGAATACAAATAATTACAAATAATTGTACTTATTTGTATTTTATATAAAAAAAAACACTCCTAACTGATTCTTAAAATTAGCACATGAGCGAGCACCAACGATATTAATATTTTTTTTTTTGACACAAATCGGGAAGTAAAAGGGAACAATGGCAAATAAAAAATAATTTTAAGGAATAAAATTTTGAAAAAAAAAAAAAAAAAAAAAAAAAATTTTCAAAAATTAACTTTTTCTTTTTATAACTCTCACACCACATTTCAAATTCGACCAATTGGATAGAAGCTCTATGGGTGCGGGAGTACTTGAAACATGAAATTAATACTTTAAAAGACTCATATCAATAGTGGTTATTTGGTATTTTTGGTTATTTTGGTAATTTTAACAATGAAAATCTCACAAGCACACCAACAAATTACAAATTACAAATTACAAATTACAAATTACAAATTA